>MU223733.1:6893084-6903317 GCA_018584345.1 Thuja plicata
TAAAAATTCAGGACTGCATATCAAGTGCAGATTGGTTGCAGTTATAATTGCAGATCGTAAGACACACATAGTGCTGGTTGCTGTCACCTTGGATCTAAGTTGAAAGAAGCCCTAGGTGGGCTAATTGAGACATACAATGGAAAGGTTGAAGGCATAGTCAAAGTCTGATTTCCGGGTACTATCTTTCCTCCCTTATGATTTCTTATATCATATCCTGTGCTTAGTTTGGTTAGATTTCTATAGATTGACATATTCCTTGCTAGAATCTGAAATATATTAACACCCAGGACAAAAACAAAACCAAAAACAAACAAACCAATCAAGAAAAATCACACAAAGACTTAGAGATGCCCAAAAATCAAGCACTTGCAGCCAGGAAAGAAAAGCCCGATTTTGCAAGAAAAACAAAGGAAAACTCGACAAAAATATCTGAAAATGACATCTGAAGGATGAAAAACTAAAGCCAAGGTATGGTGTAACCCATTGCCTTAGATTTGTAACCATAGTATACCTTATAAATGATCAATTTATTAACCATAGTATACCTTTCATCATCAATAATGCCTTCTATCTTTTTTGCTCCCAAGAATCCCTAGCATACTCTACTGAAATTAACTCTCTCCAATCAGCAGTAATCTCAACTAGAGAACATAAGTGAGGCTTGCTAGAAAGTGCATCAACAACTACATTCTTTTCCCCTTGACATATACAATGTCAAAATCATATGCCTATAGTCTACTAATCGAATTTTGTTGCCTATAATTGAGATCCGCTTGATTCATGAAGTACTTGATGCTATTATGGTCCGTTTTGATAATGATATTTCCTCCTACTAGATATGGTCTGAATTTGGCTAGGGCATGCATGGTGACCAACATCTTCCTATCATAGATAGGGTAGCTCCTCTCCACACCTCTTAGTTTCTTGCTCTCAGATGCTATAAAGTGTTTCTCTTGCATCAAAACAACTCCAATCCCCTCCTGAAGCGTTACAAACAAACTCAGAATGTTTGGACAAATTTGGTATTGCCAACATATGACATATAGACATCAATTGCTTGAAGTGCTCAAAGCTCTTTTGTGTTGACTTGGACCACTCAAAAGGTCCCTTCTTTGTTAACTCTATATGTGGAGCTGTAGTCTATGAGAAACCCTTACCAAACCTTATGTAAAAACCACATAGGCCAAAGAATCTGTTTAGCCGAATGAGATTCGTAGGAGTCGGCCATTCAAATATAGCCTTGATCTTCTCAAGATCAACTATCACCCCCTTTGCACTGATAATGTGAGCAAGGTAGAGAAGTTTTGTCATACCAAAATCACATTTGGACTCCTTAGCATATAGAGACTAATTCTCCATTATGCTCAAGACTTCCTCAAAATGCCTAGTGTTCTCTTCCCATGTCTTACTTAAAATTAGGATATCATCAAAAAATAGCAAGATAAATTTCCTCAACTGTATTTTTAATATCTACTTCATGCAACTCTAGGAAGCGGTTGGTGTATTTGTCAAATGAAATGGCTTCAAAAAAATATCGAAGTGTTGAAAGTCACATCTGAATGTTGTATTCTCTATTTCTGTTCTCATCCATATTTGATGGTAGCCTGATCTCAAATCTATCTTTGAAAAGTAACAAGCTCTATGCAACTCATCAATCAACTCATCAATTCTAGGAATGTGATGCATAGTTTTTATTGTTTTCTTATTTAGTGCCCTATAATTGATGCACATTTGCATTGTCCCATCCTTCTTAACTAGAACTATTGTTGATGCAAACAAGCTTTTGTTGGGTGTACTGTGCGCATCTTCAGTAATCCTTAATGGCGGTCTCTTTCTCATCCTTATGCCTCTTAAGATGTCTATAAGGTCTAGTAATTACTGGTTTGCAACCTCCTCAAGCTTTATGACATGCTCTATTCCTCTCTTTGGTGGTGCTCCAGGTGGAATACTTTCAAAAACCTTGCTATGCTTGGATAACAACCTCTAAATATTAAAATGGTAACTGCTCTTTTGCTGATTACCAACCATAGGAACTACAGGCATGATAAGACACTCTGCTGCCTAGTCCACGTGATCATGTCTTATCAATCATTCCATCATCTTGAGTGATACCATTCTAGATCCCCCGTTTGAGAGTCCTCTGAGGAGTATCATATTCCCATTGGAGTCAAACTTCATTTGCACTGTTTACAAGTTGAAAGACAACTCTACAAGAGATAACATCAACGCATCCCTAAGACCACATTGGTGTCCCCAATATTAACCACATAAAATTCATCCTTCGATTCATAATCACCCAATTGTATATTTGGATTAGAAATCTTACCAGTACAAGTTAGTTTGCACCCATCAACTACCATGATCTTAAATCCATCACGCTCATTGTGTGTGGGCTATTAATCTTGCGTTGCAACGGGATCGATCCTTGTGCAGGTTCTATATGCATACTTTTTTTTTGGGTGCAATCCTTGTTTTAAATTGTGGCATCATCTTTGGGCCACTCATTTCAAATTATGACGGGTCGACTCACAACTTTGGATGAGAGCAATCTGATATATAGATATCACCCTCTTGATGGTCTTTATCATCATCGATCATCTTATTCCTTTTTTGTAATTCCAAGTTGGAATTTGATATAGAGATTGCAGTTTTGGAGGTGAGATATCCTCTCTAGTCTGTCATTGATCTCAATTTGGTGAAGTCTCTTAATAGAGACCAAATTGGTTAAGGCAGAGACTTTTGATATTCTTCGTTCTCCTTGCTCATATTTGGCGATACTCAACAATGCCACCATAACAAAAACATACATCAGTCTGCTTATAACAACGGTAAGAGGCGCATCATCAAATAGAATAAACGAACAACACAAATAGAGATCGACATTATTCATTTGCATATATTCACGTCAGCAGTACATATATATCAAATACTTCATTGGCTGCAAGTTAAATCAGACGATGTATATCATTGGCGGGATCAATACAAAGAGAACAATAAATATATATAATAGTGGCGGACCCGCACATTAGCACATCGATAGACATCTTGGGTGTGTTCAGTATCGTGTCGACATCGACACGGTATCATCTATTGCTGCTACTGCAACACATTGATATTGACGTACCCATACTTGGTGGCGGGAAGATCATCTGTTGTTATCAAGCTCGGAGGAAGGCAAGACACATACTATATTTGCATCAGCAATTACAATTAGAGGACAAGACAACAATAGAAGATCGGAGTAATCAGAGGATTGGAGATAGTTTTCAAGTTTCCTTCAATCCAAGTATTGCTGATCCTTCTGCGCTTTCAACGCAGATCATTGTTCGCAGACCAAGGTGCATTATTGTTCTCAATTGTACCCAATTTATATATTTGAATGTAATATTAGTGGCTATTTCCTTACGAGTATATTGGGTTTGGCATATTTTTTTCTTGTTTTTGCATACTTGGGATATTTCAGTGGTATCAGAGCCTTGACCTTGCCAGCTTGTTGGGTTGAGGTTGATGAATGGAAAGAAACAAGATTTTATAGTCTACTAGAGGAGAAGATATTGCTCACTAGATATAATGGGAGACGCTCAACCAAATGCAAGCATTTTGGCCATTTTGGGTGGTTTAATTGGACAACAAAGATAGTTGATGCAATCACTTGTTTGATTGAGACAAGGAATAATGGTGCCAACAATAGAGAGAACAACAAAAAACGTGATAATTCAGTCAATGGGATGACTCACATTTATCGGTCCTTTGCCACCAATTCTAGACCCATGATGCCCACCTTTCCATCAAGGACTGAGCAACAAGAGAATCACACTCCGTGATTGGTAGAGTTGCAAGAGCAGTTGAAGCAGAGTTGGCTTGATGGAGGATTGCAACCGGACATGTCCGTAAAGAACAACATGGATCTAAGGATGAGACATTTGCCCACCAAGGGTAATAGGGACTATAATAATAATTTAAGGTGGGAGATAGGCAAGCTAAGCCTCCCCTTCTTTGATGGATCTAAAAGGTCAACAACACACTCTTGGGTGTAGGAGGCGGATACATAATTTCAGCTTGATCCCATGCCCAAAGATGAATCAATCAAGTATGCAACATTACACAATGAGATTCTTCATTGAGTGGTGGCACCACAAAATGGTAACATTGGGACATGATCAAATCACCTCCTATGCCAGTTTCATAGAGAGAGTCATTGATAGATTTGATGCGAAGTATCTCGAGCTCAACTTCAAGGAGTTAGCATAGCTGAAGCAAGGGGTATTGGTGGATAGCTATATCGTCGAGTTCTAGAGGCTCTTGGTCTTGGTGACTAATATATCAGAGAGAAGGCTGATCACTCTTTTCATGGATTGTTTGTTGGATCCTTTGAGGGGCTGGGTCAAGGCCCTTAGCCCCAACACACTTCCGGAAGAAATCAAGAAGGCTTGTGATATGGCCACGTCTACCTCCAAGAATCAAGGTATTC
Source organism: Thuja plicata (assembly GCA_018584345.1). Taxonomy (NCBI): domain Eukaryota; kingdom Viridiplantae; phylum Streptophyta; class Pinopsida; order Cupressales; family Cupressaceae; genus Thuja; species Thuja plicata. The sequence continues at coordinate 6,897,556 of MU223733.1, forward strand.
CTAGAGTACCCATTCCGTAGAAGGATAAAGGCAAGAAACTAGTTCAGAAGGATTGGCTTAAGAAGACTCTAACGGACGATGTGACAAGGCAAGACCTAAGAAGAAGGAAGCTTTGTTTCAGCTACAAGGAACCATGGGAACCCAGTCACAGATGCCTTGGTAAAGAGAACTTTCATTACATCAAAGTTGTATCCGATAGCAAGGAGTATCACATAGCCGAGGAGTTGGAGGAGGCAAGTGAGGAGACACCCCGTGCAAAGAAGATAGCCACAGTTGAGAGAAAGGTTGGTACCATTGCTGCCTTAGTCAGTACACCGCAATACAACGTAGTTCGGGCACGTGACATACTACAAGGGCAACATATCATTGTCATGCTCGATAGTGAGGCCACTCACAACTTCATCAATATATTCTTGGTGGCCAAGAGGGTTGGAAACAATGGAGCATGAGGGGTTTGATGTTGAAGTAGCGGGAGGTCAGCTTCTACCTTCCACACATTGGGTATCCCAGATGAGCATCACCTTGGGGAGCTGCACAATCAGAAATGACTTCTTCGTAGTAGACTTGGATGACACAAATGTCATTTTGGGCATCCAATGGATGGAGACTCTTGAAAAATACTCCTAGAGCTTTAAGCATTTGGAGTTCACATTCAAGGTAGATGGTAAGAAGGTGGCTTTGCAAGACATGTCTAAGGAAGGACCTAGAGTAGTTGCAACTCAATGCATGGAGGCGATATTTAGGCATGATGAGATGGTATTGGTGGCCCAATGCTTGGTCTCTTCCAAACCCATGGATAGCTCGCATGCACATTATGATGATGAGTTGTAGATAGTATTGGGTAGACATAGCTTGGTCTTCAGTGACATTCCCTATGGGGTATTGCCAGCCAATGACTTTGAGCACACAATAGAGATGGAGGATGGAGCCAAACTAGTCACCATGACTCCTTATAGGCATCCTAAGAAGTTCAAGGATGAAATTGAGAAGGCAATTTAGGAGCTACTAGACATGGGACACATCAGGCCTAGCTCAAGCCCTTTTGAATCTTTTGTGGTCTTGGATGGGACTTGTTGATGCGAGTTTTATGACCGCTTCAACATGCAAAATCAAATACTTAGTATTCCAATTGAAACACCAAATCTCCAACTCTGTCTCGAACAAGGAAGCTCATATGCTAAACAATGTATACGGATTGTGTGATCAAATGAGACAACCCGAAAGTTCCTTCTAGTTATGGACTTTTACTCAGTTGTAATGATGAGATATGCTGGTCTCGCAAAGAGACTTACTTTTCATGTAATGGAATATCAACTTTCTAATGCGAATGATTTGACAATTTGAGCTCATCAACTACTTCTAATCAAACAAATTGCAAAGGGATTGGGTTTAGAAAGCTATTCTAGTCCTAGAATGCAAGAGGCTGTGAATGTCTTTGTGACTACTAGACTTGGTCTTGTCATCAACGCCACCAAACTAGTGCAATCTTCTAAGGGAAATATAAGATGCTCAAGCTATTACCATTACATTAACTCCATCAATGGATGCATATCAATGTGCAAGCTATAATCGAAGTAAAGCTCATTAAACTTCCAGTTGACCACACGACGCAAACTTACAATTAACAAATTGCTAGTGGTATGGATTAAGCGAGTTTCACAAAGATTAATTCATAATTACTTTCATCGAACTAAACTGCTTCTATTCAACATAAATGAAATCCTAATCAAGCGCGGAAATGTAGAAACCATGCAATCCTCCAAAATGATACAAGTAATCTAGCATGAAGACCAGCAATGAATTATGAGCAATCTTGGTAGCATTATAGAAACAATTTCAACAAGTTCGCCCCCTTACAAATGACAAGGCCTTGCCTTTTATAGTAGTTCAATTACAATGAAGGGCTAAGATCGATTCAAGATCAAGGGCCAAGATTATGCCAACCCAACCCTAGTCCAACTAACAACTACAAGCATTAAATGCTTGTCCAATTACTTAAAAGCACCATCTTGTGGGCCAATGAGAAAATTACATTGCTTTGATTGACCAATCAAAAATTTGGTTAGGTACAAGTATTATGTGGTCTCCACATTTACACATGGCATGATTTGACTGGATGTTCCTGGATACATGCAACTGGAATATTCTGATTTGTTGAGGATGAGTGAGCGCCACCTCAACATGTTTATCTCATAAACTTGATTAATTCTTGGTGATGAGAAAAATCTCTTGATACTCAACATTATCAAGCCTTCAATAGATTGTGAGGGCAAATATTCCCACATTGCTTCATCTTCAAGAGTTTTCTCTGCCTTCTTTTGAAATCTCCGCAATGTCTTGACTTTTGATATTGCTTGTACTTGAGATTTTGATTCCTTGGCCTCAATCTGTAGAAGTGATATAAGTATTTCAAGAGGAAATTCAAGCTGATGATGATTTTCCTCTGCTTGTAGATTTGTTTATGTTCTTTGTACAACTTATTAATTGCATTTTATCTTCGGTAATATGGTCTTGAACTTGGATTGTCATCCTTACTTATATATTAAATTCCTCTCCTCTGGCTTGTCTTGAATCTTGGAATGAAAGGCCTTGCTCGTATCTTCACAATCGCTTGATCTTGAGTCCACTCCACATCCTTCCCTCGAGCACCTTGTAAAACAAGAAAATGAACCTGCATTATGTTCATGATAACAAACGTAATCTGAAACCAAAACACCTTAAATATTTTCTGATTTTCAAGAGATCTGCAATTTCATACTTCCCAAGTGTACCTTTTCTTGATGAATCATGAGTTTACTCTTTCAATCCACCTAGACTTTAGTGTTTCCTCAAGTTGGCTGACTTATTAAGCCATTTTCATCGGTTTCTTGGAGGGAAAAATTGAGTTGCCAAGTCAAATTGGCTGAGTTTGAGCTGGGCGGAAATTTGGGGTCCCTCGTCCAAGATTGTGGACATGAGGAGGTCGGATTCCGACCCCTCCATGTCTTACCTTGGACGTAAGGCAGGTGGAATCCGACCACTCCATGTCCAGGTCCTCTTTACCTTTCACCTAGAATTGGATTTCTCTTCTTCAAAACAACTTTCGTTTCAACTTTTCCTTATGATTTTCATCGTCTATTTCATTTCAAATTCTTCTTGTTATTTTAATTCCCATAGTTTCTCTTCACTATTCAAGTTTTGATCATGTATTTTCTCCATGAAGAGTCTAATCTACATGTTTTCTTTGAAAAGTTGATTTGCTTTGCTCACTAAAATCAGACTTAACTTGGGAAGAAACTGAATTTATACCTTGAATCCTTCATATTTCAATGCCATAATGTCAATGGAGCTGGAATTTGCCCAAGGTTTGAGGGCAGAAATTCAAGGTCTGAAGTCCAAGCTTGGACTTGTTGAGGTCGGATTTGACCTCTACAAGTCCCAACACTTTAGCATCTTTCTTCGGCGTTTAATTACCATCACAACCTTAAACGATCCTCACTTCTTTCATTTTTCCTTTTGTCATGACTTTGGTGCTGATTTCATGTTGAAATATTGGGCTTAATCATATCTTCTCCTCTTAATTACAGGTCTGATTATGATATTTTCATGGAGAAGTTGATCCTTGACTTGCTAAAATCAGACTAGTTTTGATTAGGGAGATCCTTACTTTCACCTTAAAACTACATATTCTCATGCAAGAAATCACAAGGAGCAAAATTTTCGTCATAGAAGGGGGGTGGAGTTTTGGGGAGTGAGTCTCATTGTGGACATGAGGGGGTTGGAATCTGACCCCTCCATGTCCAAGGTTGGACTTAGGGTGGTCGGATTCCGAGCACTCCAAGTCCCTTGACATAAAAAATCTCGCTTTCCCTTTGCAATTTTGTGTACTTTTTCTCCGTTGTCAAGCTTTTCCTCTCATTTCTTTTTCACCAAAACCCCCCAAATTCTATGTTATTTCACATTAAACTTCATATCATAGATGGATCTTTGCCTTACATTTTCATTCCAATTCTGTGCTTAATAGTTATTCTCATCTTGATTTCAAATTTACTAAGTTTGCTTCCCTTTTTCTCTTGGTTTCAACATCTCCTTCCAACCAGACTTCTATTCTCTTTGGGTGCTAAGACTTAGATTCCAATCTAGGCTTGGTGGCTTGTAGACCCCTAATCAATCTCCCAAGCTCTTGACTAGGTGTTGAATTAATTGCTCGTAACATTAACTCTCTTGACTCTAAGATGGGCAAACGTTGCTCAAACTTACCTCTTAGGCTGGGAGACTTCCAAAATAGCCACTAGACCAAGGCAAACTAAGCCACCTATTACCACTACTAGGCAAAAAGAGGGGTCCCCATTTGCAATGGGGCGATGGTGTGAAAACCTCACAATAGGATTACCAGAATGTGCATCAACTACGAACCCTAAAAAAGAAGACAATGAAGAATAAGTATCCCATCCCACAAATTGATGAGTTATTGGATGAGCTTCACGGAGTGCTCTATTTCTCGAAGATATATCTCATATCTAGATATCACTAGATTCGGCTGCGGGAGAAAGATGTTCCCAAGACAACCTTCTGATGCCACTATGGTCACTATGAGTTCTCGGTCATGCCCTTCAGATTGACCAATGCACCTGCTACATTTCATTCTTGCATGAATTACATTTTCAACAAGTAGTTGAGGTAGTTTTTGTTTGTGTTCTTTGATGACATTCTCATATACAACAAGACATGGGCAGATCAGTTTAGGCACTTGGATGAGGTTTTGGGGATAATGGACATCCAAACATTGTATGTTTAGAAATCTAAGTGCGAGTTTGGCATGATGGAGTTTCTATACTTGGGCCACATCATTAGTGCATGAGGAGTGCAGGTACATCAAGAGAAGATCTAGGTGATTCTAAACTGGCCACCTCCGAGGACACTCATGGAGTTACATGGATTCTTTGATCTATACAACTACTACAAGAGATTTGTGAGGGGATTTTTGCAGCTCAGAGCCCCCGTGACCAACCTCACGAAGAAGGGTTCATTTAGTTGGACAAAGGAGACATAACAAGCATTCAGCAAGTTGAAGAAGACCGTGAGCACTTATCCAGCTCCCGTGTTGCTTGACTTGAACCATCCATTTGTTCTCGAGTGTGACCCATTAGGAGATGGCATTGGAGTGGTGTTGGTGCAGAAACATAACCCCCTTGCATTTGAGAGCACGAAACTCAAGGACATCGAGAGGTTGTATTTGATCTGCGACAAGGATGTCATGTCCCCATTTTGGCTGACATCGTTTGGCGTGCCGGATCAGTCTATCATGGACTCTCGTAGACTGGTGGCGATGTGGAGAGAGTCATTTTGCAGATCAGTTGGTCATATTTGCTCTTGAAGAGGTTATTGGAGCTTATTTTTATTATTATGTATTATGTGGGGCCCATATGTTATAATTTTAAGTTGAGATTGCACTTTTTTATTTTTAAGCTATATTATTATAAAAGTGCATTATAATGGGATTTTATAATGGATGTTTCTAGAAGTTCTAGTAACTTCTTAGAAAAGTGAATAAATAGAGGGCTTGGGCTTTCATTTGGACATGCTTGGATTTGGGATTTCTTCTACTTCTTCCATTATGGAGCAATTTGTAGCCTTTGGTCTGCAAATATCATTCGATCTTTGGGAACGATAACTCCCCTAGATTAGCATAACTGAGGTAGTGAAATATCTACTGAAGGGTTGCAAGATTGGAGATGGTACTCAGCCATTTCATGTTGGATTCCATTGAGAATTGATGTAAG
>MU223733.1:6909587-6919827 GCA_018584345.1 Thuja plicata
GGTACCAAACAATCATATCAAAACAAGCAGACATCAGCAAACTCAGGTTGCAGGGAAAGTGTTTGACGAAATTACTCAGTCCAGCATTAGAGATTTTAGTGGCCTTTATAGTAAGGGTCATTACAAAGGAGATGCTTGCGATCATACGTGCATTGGCTAAGTTTAGGCAATACTTGGTTGGTGGGAAGTTCATGGTTAGGACCGACCATAACAGTCTTAGGTTTTTTTGGAGCAGAAGGATTTGAATGAGATAGCAGAAGTGGGTGAGCAAGATATAGGCGTATGACTTTGATATCGAGTATGTAGAGGGAAAGAAGATCGTGGTCTCTAATGCTTTGTCCATGATACCTACCATATGCTCCTTGTTAGAGGCTTCAACTGATTGGAAGGCACATTTTGTTAAGGAATTTGAATCCGAAGATATTATAAAAACTAATATATTGTAGATAGTTGATATTCGCTGTAGAATACAATTGCCGTTGTGATTGATTGATTTTACAACGAATATCAACTATTTATATTGAATCGAAAGTGTATCAACTATCAACAGTTATATCTTATCGTAAATGATGACTGTTGATAACATACGGTTTGGTTAACATATTCGCAGATTAGTATAACTGTCGGCTTTTAACAAAGGAGATTAGAACAGTCACGATACTTATCGTGACTATCATATATGAACAGTCACGATATTATCGTGACTGTCATATATGTCAATCACGATAAGTATCGTGACTAATGTTATGTTAAGCCATGTTATTGTATTAGCAGTCGATTCAATATTATTTATTTATTTTGTGATATATATATATATATATATGTATATATATATATATCATGATTTTGTTTGATATATTATATATTTAATTTAATATATATTCTATATCCCATTATATATATATATATATATAAAACAATTGTTATGTCGTTTAGTAAACACGAACGAACAATATTTTAACACATTTGTTGGTTGAGTACAAAAATATTTTCGCTTGCGAATTGATGGATGGATAGATTCGTGATGAAAGTTGCAAGGTTGTGAACAATTTTATCTCTAAAAGGACAAAATCTTCTTGGTTCCAGAATTGAAGCTTGAGGAGAAGATTTTGAGAGCAATTCCTAAGTAACCAGTAGCAGGACAATCCGGGTGCTTCAAGACATATAGACAGTTATGTGTGAGGTTCTTGTGGAAGGGCCTCAATGATGATGTTCTACGTTTCGTCGAGTGTGCCACTTGGTAGTAAAACAAATCCGAGCAAACATTTTTAATAGGATTGCTACAAGCCCTACCTATCCTAGAGCAAAAGTGGGAGAGCATTTTAATGGATTTCATTACAGGACTTCCCAAGGTACAAAGCAAGGATTGCATAAACATGGTGGTTGACTGAATGACCAAGTATTCTCAGATCTTCGCCATCTTGAGAGATTTTAAGATGGTGCAGGTTGCTAAGTTGTTCTTTCGAGAGTTTTCAAGTTGCATAGTCTCCTAAATAATATTATCAGTGATAGAGGTAGTAGATTCCTCAGTGCTTTTTGGATGAAGCTCTTTAGGTTGGCAGACACCAAGTTGTCCTCGAGTACCAGTTATCACCCTTATACTGATGGACAAACTGAGATCGTGAATAAGAGCGTAGAAGGTGACATGCAGATCTACGTGCAGGGCAACAAAAGGAATGGATTCGTTGGCTTCACCAATGTGAGTATTTCTACAACACCACCCATCATATGTTTATTGGGATGTTGTCCTACACGACACTTTATGACTATGAGGCTGCTTCATTTGTGGACTTGGCATTCAGAGATAGTAGAGCACCCAAGGCAAAGGATTGGATTCATGTAATGTCCCCGTTTTTGAGTTGCATCAGAGTTTATGGATTTAGCCTATGATTGGGTCCTTGCAGGCTAATACTGGTGATAAGAGGACCTTGTTGTGGAGTTATTTGGCTCTCCAAAGGACAATTGTGAGTGTTTATCTCTCCAGACCCTCCATATATTCTGAAGCTCGGTTGTTCAGATGGTTTAGAGGAGCTATATGACGCTTTTAGCTGTTATTTCCGACTTCTGGTTTGGTCTCCAAGATTCTTGGAGGGAGCGTCTATTTTTAGTAGGTCACCCTGTTGGGATCATTCATCATATTTCATCATTAGGATCACTCGTGCTGTCAGATTTCGATTATGATGCTTTTTCGGTCATTTTCGCAAGTCGGGTGTATAATTGGTTATAATTTAATTAAATTTACTAAGGTTGCTATTTTTATAAAAATTGTCTAATGAGAACCTTAGCATTATAGCTCGTTGGAATCATAATGAGAAGTTTTAAACAATGAATACATGAAACAAGGACCTTGTGTGTCAGAGTATCATTATATTAATGAAAAGGTCATTTTGGGAGCAATGGGGGAGTTTAAATTAATAAAGTGACTTTATTAAATGTAAACTTTAAATTATAAAATAAAGTTGCTCTTGGGGGGAAATATAATAAACTATTATATTTCAAACTTTGCATAAGCCAATATGAATTCAAATATACAAGGTGTGTTGCAGAAGCCTCTAGGTCGATTTGGAGAAAAGAAATAAAAAGGGCTTTGCATTGAGAGATTGGCATTCATTGTGCATTTGTTTTTTTGGTGAATTTGTGTTGTGGAGAGCCAAGGGTTTAAGAATATCAAGAGCTGTTAGAATTGTGAATTTTGTGTAGAGTTTGCACTTTTAATTGGTGATCTTTTGCCAGTGAATTGTGTTGGAGGTGGTTCATCCAAAGCCATCCTTTGTGCTTCATTTGGTGATCGAATTGAGAAGAAGAATCAACATCTAATTTCAAAAATAATCTTCAGAGGCAGGGGTTTTTTCATGAATGCAGATCGCAGCCATAGAAGGATCAGCATGGGTTTTCATTGAGGCAGCCACAGGTTTCTTTGAAGTCACGTGGGTTTAGAAAGAGTGACGTGGGTTTGAGAGGAGGTTCAATTTGGTAGTTTGGGTGCCTCCCATTGCAGATTTAGCTTGGACGCCAAGTTTCTTGCTCATATTAATAGCCACCTCTCAGCTAGGGAGTTTCTATACTAGCCACAATTATATTATAGGTTCATTTCAATTTATAATAATCATTTCCACAAGGTTTAGTGATATTGTTCATAGATTTTACCTTGAAATGAAAGTAGAAAAACTGTTGTGCTTAATTTTGCTGAAGCTACTTAATTTCTCATGCATTGTGTTTATCCAGATTTTTTAAAAGTCGAAAAAGCATAAACTCTGGAAAAATTCAAAAACGATAAAACTTGCAAAAACCCTACCTCTCAGAGACAATGAAACAAAGTTAGAACCGTTTGGAGTTCCTACAGTGGTATCAAAGTTTGCATGCAAAGTGTTTGATAAATTGTCAAATATCCAAAATTGAAACAATTCAGTGTTTGTCAGAGTTAGAACCATAGGGGGTTCTTACAATTTAGAAGAGTGAAGATATCGTAGCGGGTGCTACACGAGAGAGTGACAGATATTGGAGCATCCTAATTTGAAATTGCTTGTGGGCAAGCATTTGAAGATATTGGAGTATCCTAATCTGAAATTGCTCGTGGGCAAGCATTTCCGGGAAGGGGAGATTGTTATGTCGCCCTCTCCTAATGGGTGGGTCTCATTAGCTATTTCTTGGTTGTAGCCCATATGGTCCCCGTGGGCTATTAATCTTGCATTGCAAGGAAATTGATTCTTGGGTGGGTTCTATTTGCATGACACCTTTGGGCCCAATCCTTGTTTCAAATTGTGGGACCATTTTTGGGCTACTCATTTCAAATTATGATAGACAGACTTGTAACATTGGATGAGAGCGATCTCATATACATATATCAACCTTTTGGTGGTCTTTATCATCATCGACAATCTTATTCTTGTTTGTAATTCCAAGTTGGAATTTGATCTGAAGATTGCAGTTTCAAAGGTGAGATGTCCTCCCGAGTCTGCTATTGTTCTCAAGTTGGTGAAGTCTCTTAGCAAAGACCAAATTGGTAATGGTAGAGACTTTCAATATTGTTAATCCTCACTGCTCATATTTGGCGATACCTAAAAACACCACCATAACAACAACATACATCGGTCTGCTCATAACAACAGTCAGAGGTGTGGCGACTAATATAATAAATGAAAAACACAAACAGAGAACAACATTATTCATCTGCATATATTCACATCAGCAATACATATATATTAGATTGCTCACTAGTTGTGATCTAAATCAGACAATGATATATACCATTGGTGGGATCAGTACAAAGACAGCGATAAATCAATATAACAATGGCGTACCCGTACATCAGTACAACAATATATCTGGGGTGTGTTCAGTACCATGTTGGAATAGTCACGATATCATCTATCACTACTACCATAGCACCACAATGGTATTGAGCTACACATACTTGGTGGAGGGAAGATCATCGGTCGTTATCAAGCTCGAAGGAAGGCAAGACACATGCTATATTTGCATCAGCAATAAGAGGACAGTGGCAGCAACAAAAGATTGTATTAAATCAGAGAATTCGACACAGGTTTCAAGATCCCTTTGATAAAAATTTCATTGATCCTTTTGCGCTTTCCAACTCCGATCATCATTTGCAGACCAATGTGCATTATTGTTCTCAATTGTACTCAATTTTTTTGTCTGAATAGAAGATTGGTGTCTATTTCCTTCCTAGTATAGTGTTTGGCATATTTTTATGTCTTGCATACTTCGTATATTTCACAACAAAGTACTCCAACTGCTTAGCTTTTGCTTTCACACTGCACTTGTGAGATGGGTCCCAAGGTTCTCTACAATGATAGCACAATTTCTTCCACCAAAGGTCAGTAAGCTGCTCACCATCCAATCTGTTAGTATCATTACGTGGCTGATGTGATTCCCTATGAAATTGTTCCTTGTCCTTATCCTTCTTTCGAGGGAATTCTTTTGACTGAAATTTTCTTCTAGAAGTAGAAGCCTCTGTGTCCCTAGCCTTATTGATGGCTTCCTGCAAGGTAGGTGGATTGAGAGCTTTAATCCAACCTCTCAAGGGATTTGTCAAGCCACCCATTAAAAGTACCATGAGTCTCAACAGTATGCAGATCCGAAACTAACTCCAGGAAGCAAAGAATCGGCTCATACAACTCCACATATACCACAACCTTCTGCAGACTGCAAAGAAACAATGGGATGCAACTTCAAATCCCTCCAAACAGTATACAAGGATATTCTTCCATAGATAGGATGACTTGAGGACAAGTTAGAATTTTGAAGAGGGGTTGATGTTGGCTGGAAAATAGTATATAGACATTGGTCCGGAGATAAGTAATAACAAACTGAAAATAAAGATCAAGAATATGAGTTTTGGCGGATAGGTCATACTTTAGGGATGTCATCTAAGGGCCACGTCCCCCTGCTGTAGATTTAAGCAAATAGAAAGAATTATTCATCAAAATAGACGAGATACAGACAGGATATAGAGGATAGGAGACATAAGATATATACATAGAAAAGAGGAGTTATAAGGAATGTAATATATGATATATGAATACAAATACTTCTAATTTTTGGTATATTATGTGTATGTGATGTTTTATTTTGATTTATAATAAGATCCATAATACCTTTCCTTGCTACCTCAATAAGACTGAGTCTAGGGTAATAGACTACAACAACAGAGATCCTTTGGTGTAATGACCCTCGACTAACAAAAATTTACATTGATAAATTTGTCAAATACAATTAATAATCCTAGTTCATATTTGTAAATGCAAATTATGATCCCAACATAATAAATAAAATTCCTATTTATATCTAGAATGATTATTGCTAATTTAAATATGTATGCAATATACATATATATTATATAGAATAATTATTAATATATATTCAGAATATAATATATATTACTGATTAAAATATTTATAAATATATATAGCACCTTAATATATAAATAAATTAAATAGGGATACAATATGATAAACTTTATATTAACATGCATTAAAATTAATATTATTAAAATATAGGATCAGCATCTAAATCGACGCTAGTAAAGGGTCGCAACCCCTCCTGGGTCGCAGCCTTTACTTAGCCGACACTATATTAATATACACTTGGGTGGATATAGGAACATCGATTATCATGAAGGAGTCCAGATCGAGGAGGAAAAGACCAAACTAGTCAATATCATATTCAGCAAATAGAGACGAATAACAAAGGAAGACAATTCATTTACGGAATCAGCGTGACAACAATCATTGGGAAATATATAAACAAAGGTTGTGAGCACAATAAACAAAAGGAAGATCATCGCAGAGGAAGTATTGAATCATTTGTGTCGAGTAATAAGGCAATTCTGCTCCATACTTTACAAATATAAGACCGGGCATGAGCGCACAAATAAGCACGGAAGAAGATAATTCAAACATCCGAACCTAAGTCTAAGAGGAATCACTCTATCATTGGCATCAACCGATCCCGTAAGTAATCACGGTATTCACTTCAGGTGGTAATCAAAGTCATACCATTGTAGGGGCCATCAAAAGAATCAGTTCGAATATCGCAGGGAACTTGAAACAACTGCGGTGTAGCTGGTCACACGTAGAAAAAAAAATCCAATCTGAGGATATAGTTGTCATAGAAGGCAACAATAGAGGCCACAAAAATAATTTACTTGCGAAATATAATGGGATAACCATTCAGGGGATAAATACCATATAGAATATAAGCGGAACAAATAACATTAAATACCAACTCATAGATAGTTCTCAGGCTATACCAGTCAGAGATCAATAGGAAGAGGAGAAACATCATTAAACCTTTAATCATCCCCAGTAGCCTTGGACAAAGAAATACACACCCAAAAGTCTTTGTAATCAAAATCCTAGAAGGAATTAAGGCAGAGAGTCAGAACTCTCTGAAGAATATTCCAGGTCATTCTAAAGTGAATGTTATAAAAGAAATAAGGCAGAGAATCAGGTAATTCTCTGACGAGACCAGTATATACTGTTAGAAAGGAAAACATATGCATATGTGAGGTAGGGTATACCCAGAGTGGGTACCCATAAGGCGTAGGATGAGATAGAACTCTCTGCTAGGAAGGATGGATAGATCAAACATTGACTATCCATAGGTCTTAATGAGAGATTTATGCTAAAGAGATGGTTCTTAGCTGGAGGGCTGTTCAATGTTGAGCAAAACAACTAGAGCCCCAGGAAGCACTCCCCTAGGGGCTGAGTACCTGATCGCAATCTCTCCTTAAGAAAGGGATTAAATATGGAATTAGGATCTTATGTTTTATATACTTGCACATGACTTGTAAAAATTAGATAATAGTTCACTCTCATTAAATGATGTTTTTGTGAAATCTTGTTGGAGTGCTAACATATTTTTGCAGGTTTCTTGTCAAGGAGGTAGTCTACATCAACCTGCTTAGTGGGAACATTATAGTGGTATGAAAGCATAATCCTGCCACAATTTGAATAACGGTCTATGCAAACCTATCAAAGGAAAGAAAGAAGACGACCATGAACAAAATCGCTAATGAAGTGGAGCAAACTAACCAGATTCTTATGAGCCAAAACGAGAGATTAGAAAAGTCCAATCAAGCGCTCCTCCGAGCATTGCAAAATATGGGAAACTCAATCAATAGCCTCCAGAACAATTCTTTCCAAGTGAGAGATATAAGCTTGAACCATCTAGAAAATAATGAGTCATCATCATCTAGAGTCCCCAAACCTCTTTTTCTACCTAGGGAAGAAACACCCAGGGCAGGGGAAGGTATAGCTCAGCCCACAAATATCACTGTACAAAACGCTAGGGTCTATGCAAGCCTCGAACCTGAAATTAGAGAGCTCATAACATTTGCTGAATTTTGTGAAGGACAAAAACTTGAGACCCCTAAGAGAACAAAGAGATATACCAATCAGGATCTCAAACATAAAGTTAACAAGGTGATACTTCCAAATTTCGATGGATCAAGGAAAATGACAGCTCATGCTTGGCTCCAAAAGTTAAACACCTACTTCACCCTCAACCCAATGACTGAAGAAGACGCGCTCCAATTTTCCATAGTCCATTTGGAAGGAATAGCACATGAATGGTGGCACAATGGACTTCTCTCCCTAGGCCACCAAAATATAACCTCTTACCAAGATTTCTCGCAAAAATTATTAAGCGGTTTGATCAAGTGCAGCCTGAATGGTACTTCAAAGAACTTACTCACCTAAGGCATCATGGGACAGTAGAAGAGTTTGCCAATGAATTCCAAAAAGTTTCAGTCATGGTCCCCGACTTATCCCAAAAAAGGCTTACATATTTATTTGTTGAAGGGCTGAAAGATTCCATTAGAAACATAGTCAACCCCTTGGAACCTCAAACAGTGGAAGAAGCCATTCAGAAAGCAAGGAAAGTAGAATCTAATGTATCAAAAGAAAGATTCAAAATTTTTCCGCCTAGGACATTACATAAGCATGAAGAATAAAACTGAGACAATAAAGGGAAAGCATGTTACTTTTGTAAAGAACAATGGAGTCCAGGACACAAATGTTGAGGAAAAGAAGCACTCTGTCATAAGGACGACTTAACAAGGAAAGGCTTATGTTTCAAATTTAGATAACCTTGGGCACATGAGCGCCAATGCAAAAGAGGGCAGATACATAAAATTGAAGAAACACTCGAGGCTGAAATTCCTAGTAAAAGGGCAAAGGTTGACAAACATGAATATGGATTACTAGCAGTCATCACTCAAGAAAATGAGCAGAGACCCTTTCGTATCAAGGGGACACTTAAAGGTTAGAGAATGATTGCATTAGTTGATACAAGAGCGTCGTACAATCTCATTAGTAAACAATTGGTACAAAGAAAAGATTGAAGGCCCAAAACTTCAAGGGTTTAATGGCGCCATTAACCGTTGTACAAAGATCATTCCACAATTTGAGATTACCTTAAATAATCACACCATAAAGGCAGAGTTTTACGTGGTGAATTTACAAAATGATATCATCCTAGGGATGCCCTGGATAAAATCTTTAGGGCGTTTTACTATGGATAATCCCAAGTTAGAAATATGTTTCAAACATAAAGGAGAAGAAATAATTTTAAAAGGGCTACCTGATGGCTCCCCCAAATTAGTATCTTGCATTAGAATGGAACAAATTCTTAGGCATGATCAAGGGGAATGGATAGCCCAATGTATTGTTCTAGATAAGTAACCTAGTAATGAATCAGTGGTACATGTAGATATCCGCCCCATCCTAAGGAAATACAAAAAGGTTTTTGAGTACATCCCACCAGGTTTACCCCCAAAAAGAGGCTTTGAGCATTCCATAGAGTTAGAAGAGTAAGCAAAGCCAGTCATAACAATCCCTTATAGACACCCCCATAAATACAAGGAGGAAATTGAAAAAACTATCAATGAGTTATTAGAGATGGGTCACATACAACCAAGTAACAGTCCTTTTGCTTCTTCAGTAGTACTAGTCAAAAAAAAAGATGGAACCATGAGGATGTGCATTGACTACAGAGCCTTAAACAAGAAAACCATCAATAATAGATACCCGATCCCAAGAATAGATGAATTAATGGATGAATTGCATGGAGCTCATCACTTTTCAAAAATTGATGTAATGGACACCCCTGAATGCCCTCAAAATTAAAACCAACTTGCTGATAGGAATTTTGTCAAACAGTTTGCATCCACTCCTTTTTTCTCCGTTTAATGTTTTAAATCCCTCAAGTCTCCGGAAATGAACATTTATTTATTGATTTTTTTGTTTTTTGGCATAGCATTGAAAATCACACATGTGCAAGAAAGAAACTATAATAATAGGCAACTGAAAATTGAATTACTGCTGAAGATGTACTTTCAGAATTAACAAATCAATTACATGGCAGATTTTGCACTCATTTTATCTTTCCCTCATTATTAACATCAAAGTTCAGCAATTTTTAAATCCTCATGAATAGTACCCGTGAATAGTGCTGCTGCTACAGTGCTGCGGCTGCTACAGTGTCGCGGCTGCTACAGTAAACGGTTGCTACAGTGATGCAACCAGCAAAAACCCTCACAACTGCAATAATTATGAAGCTGGAACAAAGACTCCAAAGACCAATCCTAGGGATTGATGTCTAGAGTGATACAAATGAGGAAATCGTCCCCAATTGCCCAATACAAGCTGTAAACTGCAAACGCATCAATTCTTCTTCTTCTCAAGCATACCCAACAATGGCCACAAGCTCTCTTTTT
>MU223733.1:6919887-6957810 GCA_018584345.1 Thuja plicata
AAATATAATAATATTAAAGTAACACTTTATTAGTTTAACTTTTAATTTAAATGTCACTTTAATAAACTTCGGGCATTAAAATAAAATAGTAATTGGATTCGGAATAATACGAGTGATAGCTCGTCGGAAAGCTCTCATCGAGCAGCATCAAATCCAATCACTAAATCTGACATCGCCCATGCCCTGTTGACTTACTAAAAATAGTAAGTACTCCAACGTAACCACAATTCAACTCCGATTTGGCCCAAACTGGAAAGGACTAGGCCAAAACATCTCAGGATCCCTTTGCAATCCATGTTAGCCTCCGGGACCATGCAGACATAGGCTAACTGCAACTCAATCTGGTGATGGCTAAAGTGGGGACATTACAATTGATTTGAGATCAGGGTACCATCAAATCAGGATGAGGAAGGAAGATGTCCCTAAAACAACCTTTAGATGCCACTATGGACACTTCAAATTTCTAGTTCTCCCTTTTGGACTCACCAATGCGCCCGCAACCTTCCAATCATGCATGAACCATATTTTCAGGCAACAATTGAGGAAGTTTATACTCATATTATTTGATGACATACTCATTTTTAGTAAGAAATGAGAGTTGCATCTTCGACATATTGAAGAAGTTTTGAATATTGTAGAGACAGTCATTATATGCCAAAATCTCAAAGTGTGAGTTTTGATTAGAAGAGATTCTCTACTTGGGGCATAAAATCAATGCCAAAGGATTAAGTGTAGATGAAGAAAAGATCAAAGCCATCAAGGAATGACCAAAACCCATAACCCTAACCCAACTCAGGGGATTCGTGGGTTTGTGTAGTTATTACAGACGCTTTGTAAAACGATTCTCCAAGATTGCTGCCCCTCTCACTGACTTGACAAAGAAGGGGGCTTTCACATGGAATGATATGGCACATCAGGCTTTTGAACAACTTAAGGAAACTATGAGTTCATGTCCAGTCTTCGCCATTCCTAAATTCACGATACCATTTGAGTTACAATGTGATGCATCAAAAGAAGGGATTGGGGTACTTCTCATGCAAAAGAAGCATCCAATAGCTTTTGAAAGCCGCAAGCTCACGGAGTTAGAAAAACATTAATCCATATATTATAAAGAAATATTGGCCATAATGCATGCACTAGCCAAATTTCGAGTATTGTGGAAGATTCATTGTCAAAACCGATCATAACAGCCTGCGTTTCTTTTTGAACCAGAAAGATCTTAATGATCAACAACATAACTGGGCAAGCAAGATCCAGGTCTATGATTATGATGTAGAATATCTAAAAGGAGCGAACAATGGTGCGACGAATGCCTTATCTAGACATCCCCACCTCAATATTATTACCAACATTTCAAGGGAGTGGAAGGGAGATATTATTGTTGAGTATGCCAAAGATCCCCAAGTCAGTGAGATGTTGGAGAGATGAGTACCCAATGAAGACTTCAAAATCCAGAACGATGTCATATTTTACAAATCAAGAGTATTCATGACTCCTCAATCAAAGATAAAGGGTAAGATCCTGAAAGAGTATCATGATAACCCTTTATCCGACCATCAAGGGTACTTCAAAACATATAAACAGATTAGAGAGAAATATTCATGGAAAGGATTGAAGAAAGATGTCCAAAAATATGTACAAGAATGTATGACTTGTCAACAAAATAAGGCAGAACAAACACACCCTGCTTGGTTACTACAAGCATTACCCAATCCTAGCCAAAATTGGGAAAGCATTTCAATGGACTTCATAACCGGTTTACCTAGGACTCATGGGAAGAACAATATTTTTGTGGTAGTGGATAGACTCACAAAATATGCCCATTTTTTTGCAGTCTCCACATAATACTCGGCTCATTAGATAGCATAGCTTTTCTTCAAAGAAATATTCTGACTCCATGGCCTCCCGTAGAATATTATTAGTGATAGAGACAACATGTTCCTTAGTCAATTCTGGCATGAACTCTTCAGACTAGCGGGAACAAATCTAACCCCTAGTACAAGTTACCACCCTCAAACAGATGTTAGACATAAATAGTAAATAAATGGCTAGAAGGATCTCTAAGGAACTATGTTACTGGTCAACAAATGACTTGGATCAAATGGTTGCATTTAGGGGAGTATTGCTACAATACCACCCACCATATGTCTATTTGGATGATTTTTTTCAAAGCCCTGTATGGATATGAAGCTACTACCTTCGAAAATCTAATCCCTCTTGAGAGTAGAGTACCAAGTGCACAAGATTTTGTTAAACAAAACATGGATATTTTGAAAGCGCTAGAGGAAAATTTACAACGGGCCCAAAACCAACAAAAGATATATGCTGATAGAAAATGCATAGAAAGGACATTTGTGGTTGGAGATCTAGTATTCTTACAGTTACAACCATACAAACAATCTTCAATTAAGAAGAGCGAGTAGAAAAACTCAAGCCTCGATTTTATGGACCATACAAGGTATTAAGGAAGATTAGCGAAGTAGCATACAAGCTAGAGTTTCCCAAGGGCAGTAGGATCCATAATGTATTCCATGTTTCCAAACTTAAGAAAGTTCTTTGGCAGCAAGTGGAGCCATGTACAAAATTACCACCACTTGACGATGAAGGGCAACTAATTTTGGAACCAGAGGCGATCCTAGATACTCAAAAGAGGAAGTTGAGAAATAGAACTATTATCAAATTTTTGATTCGATGGAAGGGACTACCCGAGAAAGATGCCACTTGGGAGAAAGAAGAAGCTTTTAAATTGCTCGAGGACAAGCAATATCGAGATGGGGGAACTGTAATGACCCTCGACTAACAAAAATTTACATTAATAAATTTGTCAAATAGAATTAATAATCCTGGTTCATATTTGTAAATGCATAAATTATGATCCCAACATAATAAATCAAATTCCTATTTATATCTAGAATGATTATTGTTAATTTAAATATGTATGCAATATACATATATATTATATAGAATATTTATTAATACATATTCAGAATATAATATATATGATTAAAATATTAATAAATATTTATAGCACCTTAATATATAAATAAATTAAATAGGGATACAATATGATAAACTTTATATTAACATGCATTAAAATTAATGTTATTAAAATATAGGATCAACATCTAAATTGACGCTAGTAAAGGTTCGCGACCCAGCAAGGGTCGCGGCCTTTACTTAGCCGACACTATATTAATATACACTCGGGTGGATATAGGAGATATCGATTATCACAGAGGAGTCCAGATCGAGGAGGAAAAGACAAAACGAGTCAATATCCTATTCAGCAAATAGAGACAAATAACAAAGGAAGACAATTTATTTACGAAGTCAGCGTGAGAACAATCATCGGGAAATAAATAATCAAAGTTTGTGAGCACGATAAACAAAAGGAAGATCATCGCAGAGGAAGTTTCAGAATCATTTGTGTCGAGTAATAAGGAAATTCCGCTCCATACTTTACAAATATAAGACCGGGCATGAGTGCACAAATAAGCACGGAAGAAAATAATTCAAACATCCAAACCTAAGTCTAAGAGGAATCACTCTATCTTTGGCGTCAACTGATCCCGTCAGTGATCACGGTATTCACTTCAGGTGGTAATCAAAGTCATACCATCGTTGGCGCCATGAAAAGAATCAGTTCGAATATCGCAGGGAACTTGAAACAACTGTGGTGTAGCTGGTCACACGTAGAAGAAAACAATCCGATCTGAGGATATAGTTGTCACAAAAGGCAACAATAGAGGCCACAAAAATCATTTAATGTGAAATATTACGGGATAACCATTCAGGGGATAAATACCATATAGAAGATAAGTGGAACAAATAACATTAAACAACAACTCAGAGATAGTTCTCAGGCTAAACCAGTCAGAGATCAATACGAAGGGAGAAGCATCATTAAACCATTAATCATCCCCAACAGCCGTGGATAGAGAAATACACACCCAAAAGTCTTTGTAATCAAATTCCTAGAACGAATTAAGGCAGAGAGTCAGAACTCTCTGAAGAATATTCCAGGTCATTCTAAAGTGAATGTTATAAAAGAAATAAGGCAGAGAATCAGGTAATTTTCTGACGAGACCAGTATATATAGAAAGGAAAACATACGAATATGTGAGGATGGGTATACCCAGAGTGGGTACCCATAAGGCCTAGGATGAGATAGAACTCTCCGCTAGGAAGGATGGATAGATCAAACATTGACTATCCATAGGTCTTAATGAGAGATCTATTGTGAAGAGATGGTTCTTAGCTGGAGGGCTGTTCTATGTTGAGCAAAACAACTAGAGCCCCAGGAAGCACTCCCCCATGGGTTGAGTACCTGATCACAATCTCTCCTTAAGAAAGGGGTGAAATTGGGAATTAGGATCTTATGTTTTATATACTTGCACATGACTTGTAAAAATTAGATAATAGTTCACTCTCATTAATGATGTTTTTATGAAATCTTGTTGGAGTACTAACATATTTTGCAGGTTTCTTGTCAAGGAGGTAGTCTACATCAACCTGGGTAGCGGGAACATTACATTTTGGTACAAAGCGCTTAAATTCTTGCTAACAGAGCCCTTAAGAAATAGAAGAAAAGGGCAAAGGAATCATACCCGATCCGACTCCATTTTAAATGAAAAATCTCTCGAAAGCAAAAACCCCGTGCAAGTATGAGCATTTGTAAAGATGGGAATCCCATCACATTTGATGTGGCAATCCACGAAATTTACAAAAACAAGGGAGACATGATTTATGGGTAAGATTGTCATATTAATAGGAAAATATTGCCAATTTTTCAGTATGGGAAGCAAGGGACTGGGTGTTCCTTAAGAATGTTTCAGAATCGTAAGAGCAACGGATGATCAAAGGACTGTGGAATCAAAAGAATAACTGCAACCATCAGCCCTTCCCCCATATCAGCAAGGTCTCTATGTACAATCTCAAGAAGAAATCTAAACAGTTCCACAATTGTGTGAACTCATATGATATGGTAGAGCATTCAAGGATTGTGCCCAAAGAATTTAGCCGCGTATTTTTGCTTTGTAATTTTTGACTACACTCCCTAGAGCTTTCTTTGTATCTATATATGTGTAATCCTTGACTTACTGAGAGAAAAAATCTTTGCATCCAACTAGTTAAATCTCAATCAATGTTGCTTCTTCAATTATTCCTGCCATTTTTAGGTTGCTGCTTCAAGTAATCCTGCCATTTTTAGAAGATCTCTTGATCTTACAGTTTAACTTGCTTTTATTTAAAGATCTCTAGTATAATCAATCTCAAACATATTTGTTTTGTGATTTTCACTATCAGAGGCTCACCATATTCTGTTTTATATACTTTTACCTTTGTGCTATGTTGCTCGGGCTTGAACTATAGGCTTTGATACCATGTTAGAAAAAAGTATGTCTAACTGTGATATTAAATTATTATATTTGCACAGAGTGTGTTTGGCGAAAGAAAAACATTCACATGGCTATTGTATACAATAAGAAGCTGGTTAAAAATTCCAAGCACAGAAGAAAAAGATGCTTTGTTAGAAGATTGCATCAGAAGAATAGTAAAAGGCTTCCCTTTCACTTATGTGTGCGTATGAAAATGACCATGTGCCATTTTTGTAATAGCTTCATATTTTGTATGTGCACACTAATCATATCTCTAGTTTAGAACTACAAACAGAAAATCATTAAAATACGAGAGTTACCATCCTACTTGATGATGCAACATGATTAGATTGGAGTCAAAAGTCCACATGATTCTTGTAGGTCTAACTACAGACAGCTTACAAATATCCATGAACATAGACTAGAGAGTTCTTTATGTAACATCCTTCTAGTGCTTTCAAGCTCTTTCAAACAAGATTCTTGAATCTCTCTCACTATATAAATCTTTGTCCATCTTTTTCCCCATGCATTCTTTGGTATCTCCATGTTAAAGCTGTCACAGACTCATTTCCAGCATGTACGGTAAAAAATTCAGAAAATAGAAGATGATAAAAGCCCTTATACTTCTTTGCGAAGTAAATCAAGAGCTCTTTAATTTGAATCTGGCCTGTGTACTTGTGTCAAAAGTTCAAAACCAGGACAAAGTATCTTTCTTTCGGCCTTTTAGGTCTTCAATGCTATCAATGATTTAGTGTTTCAAATTGTTTACTCATAGCTCTTATTGGGCATTCTTCCATTAATATATATTAATGTAGATTTGTTATGTCTTTCTTTACAATGAGCGAAATCAGCTAATTTTATCATCTCATTACATAGACTTGAAACAATTTGTCTGCTAATCGTAAGGAGCAGAAGCCTTTAGGCTAAATGGTAGGGCACGATCCATAATTAAGTATTGTATCATTGCTTAATAATTTTTTTTTCAGTGCTTATAATTTTATGCTTTCTGTTGAGATCACACTATTGGGTGCTTCATTGAGTCATAAGCTACTTCTCATCAAGTTTAAGCAGTATCTTGATCTTTCCTCACACCTCTTTGATCATTTAGTTTTATTTCACACACACACACACATAAATGTAAGTTTGGAACTAGAAGCTCAATACTAATATTACATTGGGATGGTTACATTGATGCCTACTCATGCTTGTGAATGTTTTGAGGACATGGTAATAAACAAAAGTTCAATAACCAATGAATATATATTGTTCTTTCTCAATGGAATAAGTTTAAGTCGATTTCTTTCTTGGATGTAAGCTTTGTACTGGTTCTATTAGATGAAGATGTTTTTATTTTGAGAGCTTTGTTTCTGCTGCTTATAAATCTTTTTTTTTGAGTAGCATTAGTGCAAAATACTGAATTTGTACTAGCTGACATCTGTGAGCAACTTCTCGTTTTTCTAATCTTGTCAGTACTCATACCAAGTTTATTATTTTAAAGTCACGTTCTATAGCATGGTTATTTCCTAGATTGTTGATTTTGGGCAGGAACCGAGAGCAAGAACAATTAGAGTGGCAACATACATATGCTAGATTAAAGCCCGGAAAAGTATCACCTCTGTTACCTGTTCCGGACCATATATTAAAGCCGCCTTATGCGGATTCAAAATTTGTACCTGAAGTTGCACATGGAACACAAATACAGGATGCTGAGGGGATAACACGTATGAAAGCTTCAGGTCAGCTTGCCTCTCGTGTCCTGGAATATGCTGGAACATTGGTCAAGGTATGCTTTAGTCGACAAAATTTCAATCAAACTATTTGTTCTAAATGGTTTTTCATTGATAAGAAACATACAAGTATGCTTTATATTCAATCGAAATTTTAATTAGGCATATGTTTCATCTTCAAGCAAGCTCTTTTTTCGTTGGTGGAAACTTTGAGAAACACAAGTGAAAGGGTTACACCGCATGGAACAAATTTCGTTTGGCTTAGATCTCAAGCTTATGGACTATCCATTTCACCAAATCCACCTGATACATTCACCCGGCTTCAATTTGATTCCATGCAATTCTGATGAGGTTGACTACACTTAGAAAGGATGCCTGATCAATAGTGTGAAACTCTGTTCTTCTAATATTTTTAAAAAAAATCAACTATAGTTACATGTTTTCAGTAATCCTTTTACATTAAGTTTCATGAAATGTTTTCTGGCATGATTTTTAAACATACATGATAAACTTGAATGTAATTATTGCTTGTATTATACGCTGGAATGTTCAAAGTAATTTTTGATTATTCTCAGATATATGTACACATAAAACTTAATGGCATGTTAGTATTTACTGAACCACTACATACTGAATGGAGAATACATGTAAACATTTCTATTATACTTAGCCAATTCTGTCATAAACCAAGATTCTAGTCACAAGGGAGAATTCAGAATAACTAAGGACTAAACATAGGAACTTCAAAAATTTTAGCTGTGTTTAATCTTGGTTATAAGTTTAGGTTTATTCCTGCATGATATATCTATATAAGGATTGCAACTATGACAATTTTTTGTCAATTCACGTTTCTTTATAGTCTTTACAAACCAAGGACAGAAACGTCTTAATGATTTATAGTCTACATGGCTACTTATGCCTCCAATCTGTTGAACTTATAGTCGTCTCTTTATTATAATTCAGATCTATTTGGGTTGTTCAGTGATAAGGAAAACCCTTAAGGTTTTTTATTGTCCAATAAAAACTGTAACATACCAAATCTAACTAGCAGATAATGAAATCAAATAACAAATAATTCATGGGAAATAAATTTTTTCTTTTATTCTTAATAACAAAAGTAACTGCTGTCCTTTTCACATGAACATGAATAACTGAACTTTTGTTTATTATCTGAAAGAGATAATTTTTCTAACTTCACATGAAAGACAGTTAAACTAACAATTTCTATTTCTCTTATGCCGAAAGGAACAATTCAATAATTGATTTCACATGAAGAGGTAATTAACAAATTTTTCATTTCTTAATTACTAAAACAAAGAAAGCATTAACTGGAATAATTGTCTAAGCATAAACCTTAGAACCTGATAAGCTTGATGGTTCAATCTCTGTTATCCTTCTCAGCTTTGGATATCCTCAGGGGAGAAAGAGTATCATCAGTGGTTTTTACCACCCAATTGTTGATCTTACGATTGTGACCTAATGGTCATCCACACAACTTCCACACAGAAGTGGTCTGACATTTCCCAAAGGGATGCGAACATGGGCTTCAATTTTTTTTCGCCATCTGAGACTTGGTGTAGATCCCACAACTGTCTTGGCCAACCAACCTCTAAACATCTTTGCCTATTAGGATGACCTTCCTAGCTAGATATTGCCCTACTGGTTCTAGTGATTGACGGTTACTACCCGTAGTATAGTACCACCTCGGCCAAGGTTTCATAGGTGCAAGCACTGTACTTTGTGCTAGCATTGTCACCACCAATCTCATATCATTGAGTCCTTGGACTCTTTAAGCTCTCCACGACCCGTTTAGGGCTTGTCCATTTTAGGCAAAAATAAAAGGTCCATTGACCTAAGAGTGATGACACACTGGCATAAGCAGTACTTAAAAAGTTTTCGGTGGTTCATGACCAATCCATGGGAAGTCCCTTCCAATTACTGCTGCTTCTATTTCCTATTTTAGAGGCTATACTGATTAGGTATTAACCACTACATTCCACCATGTTCCAACATACCAAATGGTGTCATCCGGTCGTATTTATAAAATGCTAAGGTTTACTGAACCTAGGGAATCATTTGATGTTTAGAGTATTATAGTATTATTGAATTGCCCATTTATCAATGAAGATAAGGTGAATGCTTATACATATCATAACTAATGAGGTCTCTCCTTGTCCAGTTATGGTTTAAGTTCTTTGATAGAAGATTAGGGTGTTTTCCACCACTATGCATTAATAAGGATTGTCATTGACGGCAGTGGAGATTCATAAATGATAAGCATTTTCATATCTAATATTCATATTCTCAACTGATACGCAGATTCACAATTGATATATGGATTCACAATTAACATGCAGACTCATACCTGTATGCAGTTTCATACATTTATGCAAGTTCATACCTGGTATTCACATTATAGCTGATATGCAAGTTTGCATTTAATATGCAGATTATGTTTTAAATTGAGGGTCCTTCCACATATTGTGGCACTCGTGGATAGGAGTTAGTAGATTTTCACAATCCATGAGTTAATCTTAGTGTAGCTTCTGGATTTGATTGCATGAGTATATTTGCATCAAGGTTTCAGATCACACTCTGTGATATCGGGATGATAGAGAGCACAAGGAAAAAAATACTCACACAATTGAATCCAGAAGCTAGACTATGATTAACCCTTGAATAGGTTTAGGGTGTACTTGAAAATGACAGGTCAAGGTGCTATGACCACTAAGTTTAATTTAAGAATAGATTGACTGTATATTGTTCCATATCTGAATGCGTACTTATCTGAGATGCCAAATATGAATGATATAAATAATAAGCAAATTCATATTGCAAATCAGAATTCACATCCGACACAGCACTATATTGATGACTCAAGCAGATATGATTTTAGGTTGGTAGTTTGCTGTCCTAAGTATACAGACCTTAAAGTTCCACCCATACTAGGTAAGTCTTAAGGATAGAATCATAGAAGTTAAATGAGGACTCAAGAAAACTTTGATCAGACTAAACTGGTTTCAGATTGAGACCAGATCAGCATAAAACCAGATTGACATGCATACAAGGTCACATGAGATGTACAACTATCATGCCATATTTCCTCTTTGAACTAAGGATCTCCTCCCATGTATACTATTCTATTTCCATATATAATGGTGATAGATTCACTTTCCCGATTCTAGCCAAATGGAGTTATGAAATGTATATGGATGTAATTATCCATGCTCGAAAACATGTCATAAGCTTTCATAAATTGGAACTGGTTCATGTTTATCATTTCTGCTAATAAATGCAATGCACACCAAGCTATTATATTGTTTTTATTTGCTCATAGCAAAGATTGTATAAGAGATTCATGCTACGTATTGATGCAAATGATAAATGAGTAATGATTAGACTGGATTGATCAAGAACAAAGCCGATTCAACTTGATGATTGAGACCACAACAAAATGTGCACAATGCATTTCACAAACAATGCAATGTATGAATGCTTAATTCCTAGCAATTCCAAATGCAAAGATCTAAAGATCATTCTACACATATTCTGAATGCGTCTGGTCATGAATACAACAAGCAAAAAGGAATAAGATTCTTGCCTGCAATCAAGTGATCGATTCCCAAGCTGGTTGCAATGAATGCAGAGAGATATGCACTTCCTTCTCTGATGAATGAATGAAAAATGCCCCCAAAAACGCCAACTAAAATGCAGAACTATGATTGCCGAATTCGCACCAGCAAAAAAATATGCAAAACTTCATGCCAAAGCCAAAAATAATGCTCTCAATGAATTGCGCTAGCATGAAAAAGGTGGTTCAAAAAGCATCAAGAGTAATTCCTTGCTCGCGGTTGCAAGAGGATTTACTCTTGCCACCACAGAAATCATCACCCACAGGTTCAATATTTCTTCTGTTGATTAATGAATTTTTTTTATCATGATAGCATCAAGTCGTACATACGCTAGTGAAATATCCCCACTCAAATCTGACCCAAAATTTTCACTTTTATTGTTTGACATTTTGTCAAACACTTGGCATGAAAAGTGTTTCAGTTCTGATTTGAGTGTATGAATACTAATGTTTGTTTGGAAGTTTCTCAAAGCCAATACATAAACAAATGCATAGAAATGATAAAAAAATGACTGCATAAACACATATCAAGTATACCACATCCAATTATGCCTCTATTGATAGAAACCGGGTTTGATTACAACTTATAACAGGTCTGACATGAAAGTTTCAGACTGTGACAGCAGTTACAAGCTTAATCCAAATTAACGATTTGGATTCACAGAACATGCACAACATACTTGGAAATCCAACGCTCAACTTATTAGATTTTTTGTTGATGAAATCAAAAGCAAATACAAATGAACTGACAGCAATCCTAAAGATACAGATCTGACTGTAAAGAATGCTCAATCGCTCCCAACAATGCCAAGAAACTTATCAAATCGGACCCACAATAGTGAAATTCTGATTTGCTTGTCAACATAAACCCTAGCCGCCATATCTCAAGATAAACCCTATAGAAATCTGCTTGCAAAGTGATCCAATGATGCCCAAATGGAAATCTTGTATAGATTTCCCTAAATGGTGAACTGAGTTTTCATCCAATTCACAATTCTCCATGGGCGTTTACGGTCCCAGAAGGCTGATCTGCTGATGAAACCCTTCCTCAGATCTCCAATTTAATTTGCTGCTGTAACAATGAATGCTGGAATGATGAAATGAAGACCTACTCATGTTACTTTATTGACTTCAAATCCTAATCGACCCTTGTACAATTTCAAGTTTATTTTAATAAACTTATTTCCCCTCATCAAATTCAACCCCGTTCCCTTATTAATAATAATTTGTTTTTAAGACAACTTAACTTAGGCCTTCCTAGGCATCATGTCCCATGGTGGTCCACTTATTGGCTACTTTATTAAAATAATATAAAGTAACTTTATTTGATGTTTATTATATTAATTTATTTAGAACATTAAAGTCATAACATCAATATTCCATTTTATTCTTGAAATCATCACCTGGACTCCAAACTGAAAATTGAGTGTTGCCACCAGTCAATGGGTGATGTAATGTCTCCTTTCTAGCACTTATAGCATGATGTTGTCGTTAGCCCATTTTCCCATGGTTCTGTAGGCTAACCAGGACATTTAAGGGACTTTGACGCCAATTGGCCTAAGGCAGTTTCAATTGCAGAACATTCTGAGATGTTTGGAGGCATTTTTGGGCATACTTACTATTTATAGTAAGTCATTCTGGCATGGTCAGGACCTTCTGTGATGATAACATGTCGATGATAAATGTTTAATATCGACAAAAGGATTTTAATATCATTGATATGATTTATTTATGCATTAATAAAGTTAGTTTATAAAGTTAAATTTTTATTAAATATTTAACTTTATTAATGCAGGACTATAGTTGTGTGAAACATATTTAAAGTCCTTTTATTTAATAATACATTGGAGATATAAAATGTTTGGGGACTTAAGATGAAAGGAAAAAGGATTGCAAAAAAATAAGAATCACGATAAAATAGGGGTAAAAGCAATCACAGAAAAATAGGAATCGCGATACAATAGTGGGAAAAAGCAATTGCGAAAAAAGAGGGGAAAAAAGAAATCCCAAAAAAATAAGGAAAGACAAAAAGTGATTTTGTTTATCACACATGGGCAAGGTGAGTGAATGAGCTCTTGTGAGAACGTTATAAAAGAGATTCATTGGCTTTTTTTTAGCATGCTGGATGAAATAAGAAATTTATGAAATATTGGAGAGTTCTCCTTAAAGGGTTTGTGAGGACGAAATCCCTCATGAATGACATTATCTTCGCTGTTGAAAGACACAATGAGGAGGATCTTTGAGTATTAATTTCAAGGTAAAAGTCTGATCATTGCTACTTTCATTTGAATGTAAGTTTTAGATTTATTGGGATCTAATGACATATAGATTTGTATGAGAAGTGTTTGAAGACGAATCTGGGAGTGAGAAGGAGACATTTACTGTTGTTCACTGATTTATGCTGGTTGTACCACATTAATGCTTCTGTAGTTGCCTATGTGTATTGGCCGCACGCCTCCAGCCAGGGTTGTACATCTAATAGCTGCATTTACATATATGCTTGTTGTGGGACTGCTAGACTTGGCGTTTGAGGGTATATAGGGTTCACAACTACAAGTTGAGGATCTTCTATTGCTGATGTCAGTCACCCGTACCACTTGGAATTGTTAAATCTACAATCTACAGTCTTTGCATTACCTTCTTGGGGTGTCATTACTGCTGGAGCAAGTCTGAAGCATACTTAGGGTGTCATTACTATCGTTGATGATATTTTCAAGGTCTGACTCTGGAATATTGTTCAAATTTGATTTGTAATGCTTGAACAATTTATATAAAGTCTGAATGAATTGTGTTATCAACATTTAATCGTTTATGTTATATTGCAAGTATTTGTTATGTATGGTTTTCTATATAGAATGAAATCTGAAGGTCACGTAGAAATAACAACAAACAAAACATATACCATTGCAAACTGAGAACTAACCAAAAAACTCAGTAATCAGCTTGCAAGCAAACTGTTTGATAAAATTACACTGAGTGGAAAGGGCACAAAAAAGTGGTTAGTAAGGGGGCATCTTACAGTGGTATCAAAGCAGGTGTCTCTTGCTATCCTAAAGGGTCTAGTAAAAATAAAAATAAAAAAATAAGAAAATGAAGACAATGGCAAATTAGAAAAGTGATTTTTCTCAAAAGAATTCAATGATACATTTAATGGTGATCAACTAAGGGACTTGCAGAAAGAAAAGGAAATAGGAAATTGGCTCTATATAATTGGATTACAATTGGAGTCCATAAAATTAGCTAATGGCGTTCTTTCTAAATTAGAGGAATTAGATTCATATCTGTCTAAAGTATATAGTCATATTGGAGGCTTCTGAATTGGGATTTGCAGCCCTCAATGCTTACTTTGGTCCAGCACAGGTTATTGGAACATCCTTGTGAAGAGGCGAGACTTGCAATTGGTTCTTGTCATAGTGAAATCATAAGAATAACAACACTTGTTGCACCCTATAAAGATGACATACTGAAGAAGGTTCTACAACTGACCGTGGAGAGCCTATATGTGTTACATGATGTTAAGGTTCCTACTTTTGATAAGAGAGCTAAGATTTTAGAAGTTATGCCAAGAGCCAGATGATATGTTATTATGTTGGATCTCAAATGTGATAAATTGATTCTTCAAATGTTCCAATGTTTTTTGACTGAAATCAGGAAACATCATCCAGACAATGTGAGAGCTTGTATGCAAACTACTATGTCCTTAATCTTGGATGAGGATGATGATATCTATAGGTAATTACAATCAGATTTGTTAGCGATTTGGAGAAACGAGTTTAATATCTCACCTATAGCTTATGCGTTCTCAAAGGGGTTGATTGAGCAGAAAATTGGAAGGTTCAAGAAACAAATGACTGAAAATGAATTGATCTCAATGGGCTTACAGGTTACAAGATCTCTCAGAAAAATTAAGAATGAAATGAGGTAAGAGCATATTTGTTTCACATGTTAGGATGCTCTGACACTTGATCATACTTGTGGAATTAATAAGGAAGAAGATATATTGCAGCCAAGTGGTAATGAGGGCAAAGATACAGATGAGAATGGTGCCATGAGTCTTGAGGAGCAAGCTAAAACTGCAACTTTGAATACATCGGTTACTGGGTATGATGAAAGTAAAAAGGATAATGGTTTCCAATTAGCTGAGGTTGATGATATGGAGAAAGAATCAATTGCTACAGGTGAGGGGTTTTCAAAATTTTTTGTTGGTGATTTTCAGATCATTATTATAAAACATGTGAAGAGTAAACTTTATTTGATGAATCCATATATGATCATAATGCTGTTCCATTAGTACCACATGAAGTGCATGACATTATCTAGAGAGAGTTGAGTTTGATGGTGATAATGTTCCTACAATTGAGAATGGATCAGAAAGTTCAATGTGTGACAGCTCATGTATCCTAGATGAAATTGAACAAAGGCCTTTAACATTGCAAGATTTGAAGGACAGACTATTGGTCACAAAGGAGAAGGTTGTGCAAGAATTAACAAGGGTAGATGAATCTCACAAATACATTGAAGATCTTTTTTGGAAAAGTCAATTTACAAAGGGGAGTTGCAAGCAGAGTCACTAGTATTCAATTGCATGCAATCAAAGAAGCATTTG
This sequence comes from Thuja plicata, assembly GCA_018584345.1. Taxonomy (NCBI): domain Eukaryota; kingdom Viridiplantae; phylum Streptophyta; class Pinopsida; order Cupressales; family Cupressaceae; genus Thuja; species Thuja plicata. The sequence continues at coordinate 6,935,227 of MU223733.1, forward strand.
AAAAGATGAAATCAGATTACTTGAAGTTGTTAAGGGATAAGGATCTTGCTCTCAAATTTGTGGAAGACAAGGAAAATGAGGTTGATGATCTCTCTTACCAGCTAAATATGGCTCATTTTTCTCTATAAAAATCAGGAAACTGGATGTCTGTTATAACTACAACCAAGAAACAAGAAGTCAGTAGAAGGGAGATGGAGATCAAACAAATAGTAGAAGGGATTGATGAACTCCTAAAGGACGAAATGGGAGACAATGATTCCAACAATTTACATACTAGGGACATCCAATATGTTTAAAGGATTGAAGAGTTCCAAAAAAATACCTTGCAGCCTTGTGACATCGTTTGAAGAAGAATCATTTGAGACACGACCATCTCTAATCACATGGGAAGGACATGAGACAAGTCAAGATTTGGTGATGTTTGATGATCCCAATTGAAGCAAAGAGGAGGATTCCAAAGGTCGGAGTTGGGATAGTGATAGTCTACATCCTCCTCTTGTTATTGTAGCTCTTACACTTGGGAATACTCATGAAAACAAGGTTACAAGTGTCGGTCATGAAATTTGCAATGATGATGCACTTAAAGGGGGCAAAAACATGACTCAAACACATGACAATAATTCTGATTTGAATGACAAGAAGTCAGTAGAAGGGAGATGGAGATCAAACAAATAGTATAAGGGATTGATGAACTCCTAAAGGACGAAATGGGAGACAATGGTTCCAACAATTTACATACTAGGGACATCCAATATGTTGAAAGGATTGAAGAGTTCTAGAAAAAAATACCTTGCAGCCTTGTAACATTGTTTGAAGAAGAATCATTTGAGACACGACCACCTCTAATCACATGGGAAGGACTTGAGACAAGTCAAGATTTGGCGATGTTTGATGATTCCACTTGAAGCAAAGAGGAGGATTCCAAAGGTCTGAGTTGGGATAATGATAGTCTACATCCTCCTCTTGATATTGTAGCTCTTGCACTTTGCAATACTCATGAAAACAAGGTTACAAGTGTCAGTCATGAAATTTGCAATGATGATGCACTTAAAGGGGGCAAAAACATGACTCAAACACATGACAATAATTCTGATTTGAATGACAGCAGTTACACTTCTTACCTTAATCAAGAGGCAACAACTTTGTTACGTGTAGGGGATAGCATTATGGAATCTTCCTATGATGGTACCCAAATTGTGTGTGATAATTGTGGGGAATACAAGGTGGATTCAGGCTACAATGTCATGGAAATTTCTCATCATTCCAAGGGAGATCTCATAGGCAAGGACACAAAAGTTGAAATCAGTTTTAAATTTCAGTTTGACAATAGCAGTAATATACTTCACCTTGCTCATAATGCTGTCACTAATAATCATGAAGAAAGTAGTGGTGCAGTTTCTACTGTTAATGGACTACAAGAGGCTAGTATGGTACATGGCAATTTTGATGATGTCCCTTGTCATAGGACTGAATTTATACATTTTGTTACAGCTGATATAGAACATGCCCAAGTTTTGAAAGAAGAATGGTTGGAGAAAGCTAAACAAACTAAGATTGTGGCTCAACAAGCCAACGTTCACCTTCAACATATTCGTGATATTTTCCATTCTTTTGATGATGAGAGACATGAGTTGCCTAATCCAGCGTTTCCAGTTGAGATAGTTGATCATTCTCATGATGGTGATAGTGGTTTGGTTGATGAATCTCTTAGTGGGCCAGCCACTCAAGAGTTGTCTGTGTTGAGTAGTGATGACATACATAACTCTTTTTTGAGTTTGTCACCTATTTCTCTTGATATGGCAGTGATATCCTTGTTGATTGGAGATTTCATATTCTTCGATTCCTTATGGACTAGTGGTTGTTCTAGTTGGAAGCATATAGCACTTTTTGATTTTGCGTTGACTACATCAGAGATTGAGCGGGATGGGAATGTTGAAGGGTATTTCTTTTGGATAGAAATGGAGTGTGGAGTGATTTTCTTTGATTGGAATTGGTTTTATGACATGTTTGATATCATCTATGTTGCTGATCAGAGTAGTGACAGCAAGGTTTGGTGGCCATTTGTGTTCGTTTATAGGCATATGGGAGTTCATCTTCACATTGTCTTGATGTCCTACATGCGTGGATGGATACTTAAGAGTGATTTGTTGACAAACTTCGTCTTCATCTCTTACAGCAGGTTCTACATTTTGATATGGCACGCCAGGGACTATAAAAGTAATATTGTTGTTGCTGCTACCTCTTCTTTCAGAATTCATAGAAGCCCATTTGAGTTTTTGCAAATGTATTGGAGAAAGATTATGAGTTAAACATGGTTTCCTACTGAGTTAGTGATTCTTGGGAGCACATTTCTAGCCATTGGTATGATTGGAAATTTCTTTTTTGCCAAGTTTATTCAGTATTGCAGCAATGGAGCTCCTTTGCGAATGTTATGTTTTGAAAATTCAGTCTTCTATAGTTGCGGATTTGAGCAATTTCATTAAATCAGCTCATTGTTAGGGTTAGTTTTCGGTTTCAAATAGATTGGATATTGTTTTGAGCTAACTAGTTTGGGTTTTGGCTGAACATTCAGGCACTAGATTATTGTTATTGCTTACATTCAGCTTGCACTTGCATTTGGGACAACAAATTAGGCTCTAGAGACAGTTTCTATGACAGAGTACAAGCAGTTGGTAATGATAGAGCTAATGTTGGTTTCTTTGAGCTTGCTCCAACGATGCCTTGGATTGGTTTGTTTGAAGAGCATCTCTCTAAGGAGTTGACTGATTGTTTGCAAAATTTGATTGCTCTTCTTATATATACCTTAGAGGAGGTCTCTCGTACATGTGTCCGACAAGACAATGCTTTGTGTGGATGGAGCTTCAAGCCTCCTAGATTAAGTTGGGACCTTGGGATCATATTTGATTTCATCATGATTTTGTTTGATGATTTTGGGATTGAGTTGATATTGCTCGAGGACAAGTAATTTTGGGAAGGGTGGATTGTAACGTCCCTTGTCTAGCGCTTATAGCACGATGTTGTCCTTAGCCTATTTTAGGCTAAGTAGGACATTTAAGGGACTTTGATGCTAATTGGCCTTGGTAGTTTTAGTTGTAGATCATACTGAGGTGTTTGGATGCAGTTTTGTGCATGCTTACTATTCATAGTAAGTCATCTGGGCATGGTCATGACCGTCAATGATGTAACATGTTGATGATAAATGTTTAATATCGACAAAAGAATTTTAATATCATTGATATGATTTATTTATGCATTAATAAACTTTTAAAGTTAAATATAAATATTTAACTTTATTAATGCGGGAGTATAGTTGAGTGAAAAATATTTAAAGTCCCTTTATTTAATAACATTTTGGAGATATAAAATGTCTGGGGACTTAAGATTAAAGGAAAAAGCATCACGAACAATTAGGAATCACAGTAAAATAGGGGGTAAAAACAATTGCAGAAAAATAGGAATCCCGATAAAATAGGGGAATAAGCAATCGCGAGAAAATAGGGGAAAATCAAAATCCCAAAAATACAAGAAAAGGCAGTAAGTGATTCTGTTTATCGCACATGGACAAGGTGAGTGAATGAGCTCTTATGAGAGTGTTATAAAAGAGATTCAAGGGCTTTCTTTCAGCATGCTGGATGAAATAAGAAATTTATGAGATATTTGAGAGTTCTTCAAATATTTGTGAGGACGAAATCCCTCATGAATGACATTCTCTTCGCTGTTGAATGACATAGTGAGGAGGATCTTTGAGTATTCATTTCAAGGTAAAAACCAGATCATAGCTACTTTCATTTGATTTAAGTTTCAGATTTATTGGGATCGAATGACAGCAGATTTGTATAAGAAGTGTTTGGAGACGAATCCGGGAGTGAGAGGGAGACATTCACTGTTGTTCAGCGATTTATGCTGGCTGTTATAGCTGCATATTTGTATTGGCCGTACACCTCCAACCTGGATTGTACATCTTATAGCTACATTTACATATATGCTTGGCATGGGATTACTGGACTTGGCGTTTGAGGGTATATAGGGCCTGCAACTGCAACTTGAGGGTCTTCTATTGCTGATATCAGTCAGCTGTACCACCTAGAAGTGTTAAATCTGCAATCTACAGTCTTGGCATTACCTTCTTGGGCTGTCATTACTGCTGGGGCAAGTCTCAAGCATACTTAGGGTGTCATTACTCCGTTTAAAGACATTTTCCAGGCCTGCAATATTGTTCGAATCTCATTTGTAATACTTGAACAATTCATAGGAAGTCTGAATGAATTATGTGTTATCAATATTTAATTGTCAATGTTATATTGCAAGTATTTTTTATGTATGCTTTTCTATATTGAATGAAATCTGAATGTCACTTAGAAATAACAACAAACAAAACATATACCATTGCAAACTCAGAACCAATCAGAAAACTCAGTAATAAACTTGCAAGGAAACTGTTTGACAAAATTACAGCGAGTAGAAAGGGCACAAAAAAGTTATTATCAAGTTGGCATCTTACAGGTGATGTCCAAATATAGCAGTGCCACTGCCAGTATCCTAAAAAATAGGACTCCTTCCTAAAATTTAGGAAGTTGTCTCAAATTATCTGGAATGACTCACAATGCCTACTAGACCATCTCCAAGTCTCCTAAAAAATAGGAACCCTCCTAAAAAATAGGTGTGATGTCCCCTTCCTGAGATAGGATTTATTAACAAATAAATAATAAATGCAACATTAAAATAATGAAGTAATAATTAAATAATAGATATTAAATAAATAATATAAATTAATATATTATGTTACTAATAAAATGTCAAATATTATCATAACAGTATAAGATAATATAATATACAATACATATGATGAATTTCGATTAAAAGACCAAGATAAGTCAACTAAGACATATAATATAAAATTAAATAATAAATATAGATAACATATCATTGTAAGTATATAACATACCCCAAATGATAATAGCAAACACAAGCAGTGACTAATACTAGAGTCGCGACCAGTGAAGGGAAAGTTGTTTCTTCCCCCCCCTTGTACAGATATATATGGGGAGTCATCATCGGGAGAGTTGGAGTGCATAATAAGAAGGGTTATCCAATGAGTAGCTTGAGCTCTAACATATGTAGTAACCATATATGTATTGGCAAGAGACATTGCTCTTGATGACTTGTATGTTGTTATTGATGCATACCATACATGATTCACATGATCGCTTGTCATATTTTGTTGATACTGATGGATTGGAGAAGAAATTGGCCAGTATGGAAGAACAGGGACAATGTATAGGCCATAGTAAATGCTTCGGTACAATAAGGCAAATTCGAGTTTTGAACAGCGAACCTAGGGGGAGCTCCCGTAAGGTATACTTACCCTTATTCCAGCATCGTAGAAATTGGAGATTTCAGATGAGCAAGTTATAGTGCCCTGTGTATTGGTTTTCAGTAATCAGTGATGGACAGTTACAAAGTGTTGAACGATCGATCAATGATCCTATCAGGTCGAATGATCCTATCAGGTCGATGGGATGAATTGTTTTTGAGGTTGATTTGGTAGAGACGACACGGTGGAAGAGATCTATGAGGTTGCTCGAGGTTAGGATCATGTTTTGCATGAGGATTTGGTCGACACTTCACACATTACACATTATGTTCTTGTGGCCGACCAATAATGATATTATTTTGATAACGGGTATATAAGCTCAAGTTTTTGAGTTGATTTAGTAGCGCAATGGACAGAGATGGTATGGTATTGATAGATGTATATGCTATATGTGCAAATGACATGTAATCAGTGGTTCGATTGACAGTTGAGCAATTATATTGTATTGCACCTACATGGAACTGTTTTGGCATATGTAGATGTTATCTTTCAATTCATCATTTTGGATTGTAATCCAATATATAATGTAAAGCAGTGAGATTTCCTAAGGGTTGTAGCTATCTTTTGTATTTGAGCACTGAGCTCTAGGCAACGTGCCTGAATGCATGTGCATTCCCCTTTTGTACTATAACTTTAACACTGTTATTTATTCTGCAGAGTAAACTTGGTGGGTTTCATCCCCACCGCGGTTTTTCCCCTAATAGGGTTTCCACGCAAAAAATCATGGTGTTATGATGTTGTGGATGTATGCTTTATATTTCAGTTTATTGTTCCTTATTGCATTTGTTTTATGGTTAAGAAATCTAATCACCAAAGTTAAAAATAGTAGAACACTGATTCACCCCCGTCCCTCTCAGTGTTCCTTAATACTAAAAAATTGTATCAGAGCTTTGTGCCTTAGACGATTCCTAACAGCTTGAAAAAATTGGCCAAGTATGGAAGAACAAGGACAGTGTACAGGTCACAGTAAATGCTTTAGTACAATCAACCAAATTCGAGTTTTGAACAACGAACCTAGGGGGGAGCTCCCATATGGTATACTTACCCTTATTCCAGCTTCGTAGCAGTTGGACATTTCAGATGAGCAAGTTATAGTGCTCTATGTATTGGTTTTCAGTAATCAGTGATGGACAGTTACAAAGTGTTGAATGATCGATCAACGATCCTATCGGGTCGATGGGATGAATTGTTTTGAGGTTGATTTGGTAGAGCCGACACGGTGGAAGAGATCTATATGGTTGCTCGAGGTTAGGATCATATTTTGCATGAGGATTTGGTCGACACTTCACAAGTTACACTTTATGTTCTTGTGGCTGACCATTAATGATATTATTTTGATAACGGGTATATAAGATCGAGTTTTTGATTTGATTTAGTAGTGCAATGGACATAGATGGTATGGTATTGATAGATGTATATGTTGTATGTGGGAATGACATGTAATCAGTGGTTCGATTGACAATTGAGTAGATATATTGTATTGCACCTACATGGAATTGTTTTGGCATATATAGATGCTATCTTTCAATTCATCATTTTGGATTGTAGTCCAATATATAATGTAAAGCAGTGAGCTTTCCTAAGGGTTGTAGCCCTCTTTTGTATTCGAGCACTGAGCTCTAGGCAGTGTGCTTGAATGCATGTGCGTTCCCCTTTTGTACTATACCTTTAACACTGTTATTTATTTTGCAGAGTAACCTGGTGGGTTTCATCCCCACCTTGGTTTTTCCGCTAACAGGGTTTCCACACAAAAAATCATGGTGTTATGATGTTGGGGATTTATGCTTTATATTTCAGTTTATTGTTCCTTATTGCATTTGTTTTATGGTTAAGAAATCTAATCACCAAAGTTAAAAATAGGAGAACACTGATTCACCCCCGCCCCTCTCAGTGTTACTTAATACGAACAATTAATATCAGAGCTTTGTGCCTCGTAGGATTTCTAAGAGCTCGAGGAAGATCTTGATGGGAGACAACATGAGTTCAACTTAGCAACAACTCCTGGTTGCACTTGAAGATCTTGATAAATCTAAGGAAGAAGTCCTTGATCTGAAGAAGAAACTTAAAGACGCTGAAAGATACATTCAAAAATTGAAGGACCAATTGAACAAATCTATGGAGAAAAGGAAAGATCTGGTTGAATAGTTATTGCAGAAAGAAAGCAATGATGATTCACAAGCCTTGAAGGAGAAATCTGATGAATGTGAGAAACTTGCAAACGACAAAGAAAATCTTGAACAATGCTTAAAGAAGAAGACAAAAGAATGTGAAAAGGTAAATCATGAAATGGAAACTAGGGTGAGGATACTAAAAGAGGAAATAGATGGAAGGAAGAAGCATGAAGATTATCTTATTCAGAAAGCCAAACATGATGATGACGAGCATAGGAAACTAATTGAAGATCTTGAAAGGGAAAATGAAAATCGTAGGAATGAGCTTGCTAGTGATAATGAATTCAAATCTAGTTCAATGAAGCTTGATGCACAACTTGAAAGTCAAAGGAGCAAAGGAGATACACAACGACTTGGTTATGAGAAGGGAGAAAGCTCTGGATTTGGTCAGGATAATTCTGTATCAGAAAATCAGAATGAGAGACCTAAGAAGACACCTGTTATGCAGCCTAATGCACACAACTTCAATGGCAGATGCTTTGTATGTAACATATTTGGTCATAGAGCAACACAATGCAGACAAAGAATTAATGCTACATCTTTTTTGGGATATTATTTTAGATGGTGTCTGTATGGGCACAAATCAAATGAATGCAGATGTAAGGTGAACAATTCTGTGAACAAAGGGAACATAACATGCTACAAATTTAACAACTTTGGACACATCGCGAAGCAATGCAGATTGAGGACAAACCATGCAAACTTTAGGTATAGGCAATCTAATGTGACATGTTTCAAATGCAACAATGATAAGGGCAAACAAAAGGTTGATGTTGAAGAGGTTAGAAAGCAGATAAATGAGACATGGTACCAAAAAGATATTCAGAAGGTAATGGAGGGTCCGCACCTGCCCGTGGTGTGGAAAATTTATTTGGAAACTAAATTAAGTCTTTGACCTAAAGGGGGTTTTGCAATGAAAAATCTTTACCATCCCCTAATTCGAATGGATCGATGAATGCGATCGGTATATTCAGATGCTTTGATGAATTTAAAACATGAAGAAATCATCTCCGATGGTGTATGAATAGATTTGGAAGGATCACAGATGGATTTCTGAGTTACAGTTTGAACGTTGTTTGAAGCTAGGGTACAACGCATTAATTTTACTTCACTTTTGGTATGCGAAGGTTTAAAAGGGCATTTTTGACACTTCATTATTCACTGTGCTACCTGGAAAGAGTGGTTGAAGAGCATCGAAAGGCTATTTGATAGAAATTGAAGGTGGTTTGTAGATATCTTGATTTCAAATCCTTGCATCAAGGGAAAAGGTATTTATCATCGCGTAACTTTATATTTTGAGCATATAGTCATGGATAAACCTTTGATTGTGGATATTAAGGATCGACCTAGGCCTTAATTTAAGAAGCATCCGTATAAATCCCTCGTGGATGACCCAGATGGTTATTTTTCTATGGTTCCATATGGTGTCTTGCATGTTGAGAATATTAGGGTGTATATACATTGCAATCTTTAAAACCTAGGGCATCATGCAATTCAGGAGTTGTACAAAGACATGTCTGTGAATTCTCAGTTAAAGGATGAATATAAGGTTTTGGAAACAAAGAAGATAGCTCAAGTTAAGAGTTTTAGTGACTGGTTTTAGTGCTAGCGGTGAAGTGTCTTCCCTGAAGTCAATTAAGAAGGACTTGATGACTGAGTTGACTGATATTCAATGGGATTAGCGTGCTATGACTATTAACAACATGATACAACCAGATGTTAGGTTCACATTTATAGTTTTGAGCTATAAGGCATATCATTCCAGAAGAGAACTCCATTTCAAGCACAATCATTCATTCTACATATAGAATGGTCAAAGAGGATGGTAATTATGACATCTGTGAGGCATTAAGAGTTCAACTCTTAGAGAACATGGCAAAGATAAAGAAAGACAAAAAACAAATATTCAAGTATGGTTCATTGATCATATACATGTTCATTTATTTAATGAACTACTTTCCTGGAATTGGACACATTTAGTGGAAGAAAGACAAGCCAACAACCATTCAGATTAGAGACTTACTTTATGCTTAATTGCAAGACTCAGAGGAGTACAGTTTGGGGATATTTCAAAGCTTTTCAAGATGAAATGCATCTGAGGTACACAATTCCTAAGGATATTATTGAGAAGTATGAGGACACAATCTGTTTTATGGTTGAGCTTGATGACTGCTTGATGGAAGCAGTGGAACCAAGAACTTCGTGGATTATGCCTATGGGATATTAAGTGGATTCTATTCTACTTGAGATTTATGTCAAAGATTTGTTTGACAAACTAATTGATCCTAATGAAGAAAGGTTTGGTACATATACATAATAGAGTCTAAAAGTTCATATGGAGGTTAACAGACCTACAAGAGATGGAAGAATCAGAAGAGAAGTTGAGTTAATAGGAAAAAGATTTGGTTTCACAAAGGAAAAGATGGCAGAAGCAAGGAAGAAGTTTGAAGAAGAAGAAAGGAAGAAGACAACAGAGGAAGGTCCTATTGATGTTGATTATGATGCACCATCACCAAGCATCACACGTATTGCATCTTCATCTAAGGCAAGGCAAACAAGAAGTTCAGCTCAGATTTCGGTTAGTCCACCTATAGAGAAGAAGTCTACTGCTACTACAAAGAAGACAACTACACCTAAGACCCCTACATCAAATTCATCTTCATCTAAATCATTGAAATCGAAAGAGAAATCAGAACCTAAAAGCAAAAGGGTAAAGTCTAAGAGTACTAGATTGGACAAAGGAGCTAAAGAAGATGATGAAGATGAAGAGACAAACTCTGATGATGCGATTAGAAAATTAAGATCAGAGGGAACTATGGAAGCTAAGGTAACTAATGCACCACCATCTATGGAAGAGCCTGCAAGCAAGAAACCAAAAGTTGATATTGGTAAGCCACACATGACTGTAAATGATGTTGTTAAGAAAATGATTGCTTTTGGTATTCTGGTTCAGCTTAAGAGATACTACAATAGGCATGATGAACAAGAAAAGAGAATGCTTGGGGATGCAGTTATTGAATACTTGAACAATTACAGTAGAACATTAGTTGAAATCAAAGGAGATATTCTTGATGAGTTATTTTATATCATTGAGAGTAGAGGAGTCAAAGCACAATCAGAGGATAAAAGGATTAAGAAAAGAACATTGATTCAGTTATGTCCCGTGATAGCCGTTGAATAGATAGAAAGAATACTTGAACTTTCAAAGGAGTTTTTGAGGAAAAAAAGAATAAACAAACTTATGTTTGGGAAAACTAATGAGGTGATAGAAGATACTGAGAAAGTTCTAAGAAAAGTTTTGCCACAAAATCAGTATGATGTTCCTAAGAATGATGGAAAGGATAAACATGATGACACCACTGTTCATGACAGTGAACCGATGGACACATCTTTCCATGTTACACATGAGGATCTCGATGTTTACATTTCAGGTGTACCTATTACTTTTACAATTGAAACTATTGTAGATGATGAGGAAACGAAGGAAGACTTTGAAACTGTGGAAGTTGATACTCTTGATAATGAGCAAACATAGATGAAGGATGGTAATGAGAAAATTGATGATGATCAGACTAAGATGAAAGAAGCTGAGATAAAAAAGAATGAGGAAGCAGAGAAAGACAATGGTCATAAAGGAGTAGGTAAGGAAGATAAAATTGCAGATGAAGTGAAAGATGATGCAGAGAAAGAAAAGAAGAGAAGATGACTGAGATAAAAATAAAGGCAAGAGACACTGCGAAGGAAATGAAAGAATTTCTTGATGAAGACAATATAGATATGAATGAGATGGAAATTATTCAAGGACCAATTTAGTTTGATACTTTGAGTCCAGTATAGATGATGAGACTTGCTTCGGCAGCTCAGGCCAAGGCAAGGAAACAAATTTTGAAAGCTCATTTGAAGGATAATGAATTGTTAGCACGTGCATCTGATGTCTTGGAAAGGTCATGCCGACCTATGCGAAGGATCAAAATGATACACCCTTAGGTCAACTTTAAGGATTGCTTAATGCTGTGAGTACTCATTTTAATTCACTAGAAAATTCAGCCATGGTTAAAGTTGAGAACGAATTTGATGAGAAAAGGTATTATCAACTTTGTGGTTCGAATGTGAAGGATAAGATATCATTGGGAGTTGGCATACAAAGGTTGAAAGAGTCTTTGACCGAAGGTGGGAACATCTATAGAGCATGTATTAGATATCCTAAGAGTGTTTAAGACATAGAAAAGATAATGAAGGAGAGTGAAAGCAAACTAGACGAGTTGTCTAAATCTTATGCTCCCTTGACAACTTCAACTTCTGGTTACAAAGGACAGGTTATCACATTGATAGATAAGATCAAGACATTGGTTACAGAAAAGGAGAGGATGAAAGGAAGGATCAGTGAGCTAAGGAACATGATTGAACCTAAGCTAGACATCTTGCTTAGTGGTTTGAAAGAAGCAGAGAGAGCCTATAATTCTCCTGATGCACATGATCTTGAATCGGCAGAGAAACTTGCTTATGCTGTTTGTGGGCAAATTCAGATTATAGCTAGTGTGAAGAAGAGTTGGGACTCTGATTTTGGTGCTCCGAGGAAGCATTGCTCAGGTGTTTTAAAAAATTTGTAAGTATACTTTGCGTACTTGTGTATAGGTAGAGATATATAGAATATTGGTAGATGATTTTTTTTGTGATCCCCGGCCTTTTGCCTTTGATGTCGAAGGGGGAAAGATATGGAGTGAAAAATAAGGGAGAGATATTCAGCTCATGGGGGGCATGTGATTTTGATTTTGGTGGAGCAGTTAGAGTTTGGCATTTTTGATTTTGGACACTTAGTCATTTTTCACTAAGTGTTGCCATTAATGCCAAGGGGGGAGTTTGTTAGCAAGCGACACTGCTCTTGATGGCTTGTATGTTGTCATTGATGGCAACCGTACATGATTCACATGATCGCTTTTCATATTTTGTTGATACTGATGGATTGGAGAAGAAATTGGCTAAGTATGGAAGAACGAGGACAATGTACAGGTCACAGTAAATGCTTCGGTATAGTCAGCCAGATTCGAGTTTTGAACAACGAACCTAGGGGGAGCTTCCATAAGGTATACTTCACCTTATTCCAGCTTCGCAGTAGTTCGAGATTTCAGATGAGCAAGTTATAGTGCTTTGTGTATCGGTTTTCACTTTTCAGTAATCAATGATGGATAGTGACAGAGTGTTGAATGATTGATCAACGATCCTACTTGGTCGATGGGATGAATTGTTTTTGAGGTTGATTTGGTAGAGCCAACATGGTGGAAGAGATCTGTGAGGTTGCTCGAGGTTAGTATCATATTTTTGCATGAGAATTTGGCCTACACTTCACACGTTACACTTTATGTTCTTATAGCCGACCAATAATGATATTATTTTGATAACGGGTATATAAGATCGCGTTTTTGAGTTGATTTAGTAGTGCGATGGACAAAGATGGTATGGTATTGATAGATGTATTTGTTGTATGTGCGAATGCCATGTAATCAGTGGTTCGATTTACATTTGAGCAACGATATTGTATTGCACCTACATGGAACTATTTTGGCATATATAAATACTATCTTTCAGTTCATCATTTTGGATTGTAGTCCAATATATAATGTTAACCAGTGAGCTTTCCTAAGGGTTGTAGCCCTCTTTTGTATTCGAGCAGTGAGCTCTAGGTTGTGTGGCTGAATGCATGTGCATTCCCCTTTTGTACTATACCTTTAACGAGGTTATTTATTTTGTAGAGTAAATCTTGTGGGTTTCATACCCACCGTGGTTTTTCCCTTAACAGGGTTACCACGCAAAAAATCATGGTGTTATGATGTTGTGGATGTATGCTTTATATTTCAATTTATTGTTCCTTATTGCATTTGGTTTATGGTTAAGATATATGATCACTAAAGTTAAAAATAGCTGAACATTGATTCACCCCCCCTCTCAGTGTTCCTTAATACCAACAATATGAATTGAGGAGTTTTAGGAGCTAAGCAATTACAACGGAGATAAGTTTTTTGAATAAGAACAATTAAACCTGTAAAGTGAATTCTGGAACCGTGGAGAATGAATTTATCTTTGTTGAGGAAGGAACGGTGGAGAAAAAGCATGCAAATATTGCCGTATGATTAATATCAATGGATATCGGCTACATTTTTCATCATCAAGCTCTATGGATAGACTACAAGAGGAGAACAGGAAGGAACGACAAGTGATTCATTGAATTCAACGACTCTATATAGGGCGAAAAAAGGTTGAACTATAATCAAAAGATGGGAATCAAGTTTGAACCAATCACAAGAGCTGAGTCATCGCATCGTTCTCTCATTTTATAATCAACGAGATTGTACTCCAGAGATCATTAATGAGAGATTATAAAATCGAAAATTTGTGTATATCTAAATAATTTTGGCAGTGACATCTAAGAAGAGCGGCAATGATAATTATTGGACAAATATGGTGGAGCGGGACCACTGTAATTGTTTATATCGGGAACTATAATATCCAATAATCCAAGTCCCTCAACAATGATAATCCTACTCCTTTATTGTGCGTAGATCCCTAGTGTTAGTAGTGGTTGCGAAGGTATTGAGATTCCATATTAAGAATGTTGACTCAATCGTATTGAAATTGCCCATACTTGTCTATCGTTGCTCATATACTTAATGGTTTGCTACTCTTAGTAATATTCCTTGTTGGCAATTTTTCTGGAGTGCGTAACCAGTTAGTGGTAACATTATTCGGTATCTACAATGTTAGTAGATTACCTTCTTTATTGATTGCAATTATATAAATGCAGCTAGTTAGTTTGAATATCTCACCGTTGGAGTAGTCAGAGATCATTAGACTGATAAGAAATATTGATACCTTGGATAGTTCATCTTCTAAGCTATGTATTAGTAACACTTAGAAATAGCCAATGAGGTAAATAAATGACAAATTTGTGTATGAATATGATTACATCTTTATGGTGAAATAAGAAAGGATATGTGAGTGGTATACATCCCTATAACATAAGCAGCTAGTGTTGACTTTGATTAATTAAAATAAAGGGCAGGTGATCGAATTTGACAAGATCTCTAAGGCAACCCAAACTACGGACATTACATTCTATTATGAAAAAAAACAACCATAAATTACATCCAGAAAACCCAAATTTATAGATAGCTAGCAAAGTGTTTGACAAAATTATAGTTTGTGAGCAAGTGACTAAATTCTGAATATTCTTTCACTCAAGTGTTTGACCAAATGCCTATGTGATGAATGCTTGGTTGGTGCAAAGATGTTTGGCTTAGAACAAGGGACTTTACAATAGGAGACTGCCTCAAACTGTTTGGAACGGCTCGTAATGCACCTCGCTAAGCTCCACGACCCCTGGTTGGATTCCCTAACCATTCTGCCGACCTACGAGAACCCTTGATTATAGGCCAACCTCTGTTGTAGTCTGAACTCCCTAATAGACATTACAACTAGGAACAATAGTAGAATTACATTATATATATATATATATATATATAATGTCCCCCCTTAGCCATTAAGTCTTATTATAAATTTCTTATTAAATGCTAACCCCACTAGCATTTAATAATAATATTTAATATATTTTTTTAAGTGATATTTTTGAAAAATTAAAGATTAAAAAATAAATATTTTTTTTGACAAAAAGAAAAGAAGAAATATTTGTCTTACTTAGGGAATGAGGGGGAAGGCAAGAAGACAGGGGCAGTTACATTTGGAGAGGAAGATAGAAGAAGATGGAGGAATCGTTTCAGAGGGGGGAACACTGAGAATTCAGAAATTGAACAGGAATTTGCAGAATTGCAGAGTTTGCAGCTTCTGAGGAACTAAACCTCTTCAGAAGATCATTGTCTTCAGGTTTGAAAGATAACCTCAGGACAATTTTAGCCAAACAGTTCATTAGCATCTGAATAGGAGAATAACTGAGAACACATGGAAAGTAAATTATATTGTGCTAGGCTTTGAAAACAAGCTGTGTGGGAGTTGATTCATATTACCGGAAATTCAAACCTGCACCTGTTTTGTTTGGTAGAGGTATCTTGAACTATTCTTCTCCTTAGTTGGCACGGGAGCTGTCTGCTTGTGTGTTTGGACCAAAGATTTATAAATCCTCAAAATAGTTGGTGTTAAATCCTCAAAATGGCCGGTGATTGGTGCCATTTTGCATCTCTGAGGCCTTAAGGAAGTCTTTGGTGATTTAAGAATACAAGGAATTGCATATACGTTGTCGCTGGTTTATCATTAGCAGGCGTGTATCATGGTGGATTGTTAATACTGGACGACGGTTTCTACTGAAGCGATGGTTTAGAGTGATACCGTGGGTGTGTTTTCTTGTGAGTTAAAAGGCATTACGTACAGTTTTGAGACCGCAGGGACTGTAGTTGAATGCAATGTATCTGTTGAGAACCATCTAGAGGTTATTTTCACAAGCGCTGAGTCTTGTTTCAAAGCTTTTTTTTAGACACGGTAACTTCCCAAAGAGATGTGCGTAAAATCACCATCTGGGAGGTGTCACAGTGTAGAACACATGTTTACTACTAAGAGGGGGGGTGAATTAGTTGTAATAAAACTTAACTTTTTATTTAAATACTTTGATTTGTATGCTGAATGAAAATGATCAAACTGAAAGTGAAAAGAAGCATCACAAGACAAGAGACACTGTACACAAATATGACGTGGAAACCCAAAGGGAAAAACCACGTTGAGTAATGCTGCTAGGATCTACTGTCCTAATCCAGCCTCACATATTGAAATCTTTACAATAGTTTTAGGGCATCAACCCAAGGAGTCACCAAATTGCTCTCTTCTTAAGAGCATCAACTCTCTCACCACATGAGCACCCACCGAAGCAATCTGAGCATCAACTCAACATCACTCAGAGCACCAACTCAATCACTCTTAAAACTTCAATTTGTTGAAGTTGTGATACAATGAAATGATTATGAACTTTAAAAGATTAGAACACCAAGTTCATGTGTTCAACTAAAGATACATATACTTCAGAATGATGATCTTTAAAATGAAATAATTAATGCGTTCAAAATAAGGATGTTCTGATAGTATTTGATCTGAACCAACTGAATGTAAAACTGATCTGCAAGCACCTTAAAATACAGAATCTGTATGCTCATTACAAAACAAAGCCACTGAAAATACAGAGTGCAGACAATATGTATTGAAGCAAACACAAACAGTTATAAAAGCCTGCAGGATGTTGTTATTGACCAGAACATGAAGTTACTGTATAACTGAAATAATGCTGTGTATAATCTGAAAGGTGATCTTCCCTGTATATCTCATCATCCCATAATCTGAAAGATGATCTTCCCTCTATATCTCATCATCCCAAGTCAGAAAATAACATCCTTTCAAATGCTGGAATATTAATATACTGAAGTCTTTCTGCAGGTATATGCGTATCTAAAACCAGAACATCAAATGAAATTATAATACCTGAAACACTGTAAATCTTCAGTAGCTTTATGAAATCAAATGCAGATTCAAATCTTCTTGAACTTCTCAGACTTTGTTCACCGTTGACAATATAATCCTTATTTATTCACAAATCATATTACATTTTCTCATCATATTGCAAACTATTCAACAAGCCCCTGTTCAGCGTCTTTTTCATACACAACACCATTTCTCTTCAGAATAGGATTGTTCAACACATCATGTAGTCATGGATGCACCGAACAAACCGAATAGAATTATATTAAATCGTGTATACAATAACAGCTGTCACTGCTTAATAGATGTTTTCCAACAAGGTATTGTATTATCAAGTTATTGCAAGAATCTTTCTTCTAAGCATATTAATGTTCTGTAAGGGCAATGTCAAACCGACATATTCAACATAGAAACAAAAATAATATATTCAGTAATAAGAAGCCTTCATTTTGACATCAATGCCCAATGCAATGTCTAACAATCTCCCCGTCATTGATGGAAAAATAGTCTATTCCAATAGTCTGATTTGCAATACTTCACAACACTCTTGTGTAATGACCTGCAATAGCATACTCTGCAACAACCTGCAATAACATACTGCAATAACTTGCAATAGAAATCTGATCAAGACCTGTAACACCATGAAATACTTCTTGTAACACCATGAAGTACTGAACACCTGTAATAGAAATCTGATCAAGACCTGTAACACCATGAAATACACAAGACTTCACAACACTTAACACTTCACAATCTGTTTCATATTTCTCCCCCTTTGACATCAATGACAAGGGGATGGTGTATAAAGGATAAAACCAAGAAGAAACTCCCCCTATGTCCAAGCCAAAATGCAAGAAGTTCGTGTGACAAAGTCACAACTCCAAGTTGATGCCGCAACGACTCAAAAGTAATTGTAGGAAGAGGCTTTGTAAAGATATCAGCCAACTGGTTTCGTGTGGGCACAAACTCTAGTTGAATCTCATTATCTGCAACTCTTTCTCTCAAATCATACACATTACTCTCACTTCATTTACCTTCAGCAATTAATTTTCCAGAATGAAGTTTTCTTATCTCACATCTTTGAGCATTAAAATTTACAAAGTAGCCGTTGTCACATAATTGACTAACACTTAGTAAATTGTACTTTAAGCCATCAACATACCATACATTATTTGCTTCTAACATACTATTAATACTCAAGGAACCTTTACCTTGGATCTGCACTGAAGACTTGTCCCCAAATCTTACAGGACAACCATTCCATTATGTAAACGAGGAAAACTTGTTTTTATCACCTGCCATGTGGGTTGAACAACCGCTATCTACAATCCAAAGATTTTCTCTTGTTGCATGTAATGCTGTAACAACAAGGGACTTCTTTTCTTTCTTTCTCCAAACTTTTGTTTCCTCTTTGTCAAAGAACCTGTTTCCTGTATCAACAAAACTCATTTGACAGGTTCTTGCAGTAAGTCCAACATTTTGACATTTAAAACAAATCAAGTTGAAATTCCTTAAGGCATTAAATGAATTTGGACTTAGAAAACTGATTCTTCTCTTTGGCATAACCCTGCAATTTACTGCTTTATGACCAAAATAGTTGCAAAAGTTACAGTAACCATAGAATGAATAAAATCTTTTCGGAAACGAATTCTTAGTCTCAACAAAATTCTTTTTATCTTTTGCACTTTTTGATCTTTCTCCTTTTTCAAATCCTAATCTTGATGTGATATTCGTTTCTCTCTGTTAAGCCAACATTTCTTCTAGCAATTTTGAACTCTTTGTGAATTTTATTTGCTTATCAAGAATTATAGTTAATTTCTTGATTTCACTTATTAAAGTAACTATTTCACTGTCTAACTTAGAAAAAATTTCAGACTTGTGAACAAGTTCAAAATTTACCACCTCTAATTTCCTTTTACTTCAAGTTCAGTTTTCAAATTTGTGATAATCAGATTTTTAGCTTCAATATCTTTTAGAAGATCTGCATTACCTTTCGAGACAGATGCCAAGTGTTGTGACTTTTCTTTCTTCAACCGGCTGATTTCTTCAGTTGCACATACCAACTCAGCTTCTAGATCAATTTCATCTTCTGCATCATTGCTTGAATCACCATTACTCTGATTTGTAGAACACGGTCTTATTGCCATAAATAAAGTTTCACAATCGTCAGAAACAGGATCATCAAAATTAGTACTATCCTCTTAAACTCAAACTTTTCTTTTTCTTTGTAAACCTTTTTTGATTATAAACAGATTGTTTCTTTTTAACTCCTTCATCACTATTAGAATAAGGACATTTGGCTGCAAAATGTCCATTTTTCCCTGAGTTAAAACAATTTAGAGGTGCTTTTCCTTTGTTTTTTCCAAACCTTTTAACTTCTTTACCAAGTTTTCCAGCTGTTCTTCTAGATACTTTTCTGACTCCGAGCTTTCATGTTTCTCCTTTTTGATTGCTTTAAAAGCAATATCTTTTCTTGTTTCTTCGTCCCCTGCCATTCTCATCTCATAGGCTGTTAGAATACCATGCAAATCATCTATTGTGATCTTAGTGAGATCTCTTGCCTCTTGTTTAGCAGAGATTTTTGCATTGTATCTAGAAGGTAAAGAACGCAAGACTTTTTGTACAATAGTTGGCTCTTTTACCTTTTCTCCTAAAGCTTTAATAGCATTAACAATTTCATTAACTCTTAAAAGGTAATCAGCAATACTTTCTTTTTTCATTTTTAATTCCTCAAACCTTGCTTTGTATGTTTGTAATTTTGCCTGTTTTACCTTGTCATCCCCTTCAAATATGCTTTTAAGCTTATCCCAAATTTCCTTAACTGTTTTACAATGCATGACTTTAACAAACTTAGTGTTAGATAAACCGCACAACTAAGCATTTCTAGCTTTAGCATTGTTTTCATAGTCTTTCTTTTCTGCAGCTGAGTTAAAGCAGTTTTAGGCAAGGTATAACGATTTTCAATAGACATTCAAACATCATGACCTATTGAGGCAATGTAACTTTCCATTCTAATGCTCCAGAACGCATACTTTGTGCCATAAAACAGAGGTGCTTTATTTGAGGATGCTCTTTCTAAATTAGCCACGTGTTCTATTAACAGGATCTGCTTAGACTGATTAGACTCTTTAACAAGCACTGTGCTCTGATACCAATTGTAGAACATGGGTTTACTATTAAGAGGGGGGGGGGGGTGAATTAGTAGTAATAAAAATTAACTTTTTATCTAAATACTTTGATTTGTATGCTGAATCAAAATGATCAAATTGAAAGTGAAAAGAAGCATCACAAGACAAGAGACACAAATATGACGTGGAAACCCAAAGGGAAAAACCATGGTGAGTAATGCTGCTAGGATCTACTGTCTTAATCCAGCCTCACAAATTGAAATCTTTACAATAGTTTTAGGGCACCATCCCAAGGAGTCAGACACCCCTCTTCTTAAGAGCATAAATTCTCTCACCACATGAGCACCCACCCAAACAATCTGGGCATCAATTCAACATCACTCAGAGCACCAATTCAATCACTCTTAAAACGTCAAGTTGTTGAAGTTGTGATACAATGAAATTATTATCAACTTTAAAAGATTAGAACACCAAGTTCATGTGTTCAGCTGAACATACATATACTTCAGAACGATGATCTTTAAAATGAAATAATTAATGCTTTCAAAATAAGGATGTTCTGATGGTATTTGATCTGAACCAATTGAATGTAAAAACTGATCTGCAAGCACCTTAAAATACAGAATCTGAATGTTCGTTACAAAACAAAGCCACTGAAAATACAGAGCCCAGACAATATGTATTGAAGCAAACAAACAATTATAAAAGCCTGCCGGATGTTGTTATTGACCAGAACATGAAGTTACTGTATAACTGAAATAATGTGGTGTATAATCTGAAAGATGATCTTCCCTGTATATCTCATCATCCCAAGTCAGAAAATAACATCCTTTCAAATGCTGGAATATTTAGATACTGAAGTCTTTCTGCAAGTATATGCGTATCTAAAACAAGAACATCAAATGAAATTATAATACCTGAAACACTGCAAATAATACTTATTATTATTATTTTATTTATGGGCCCAAGTCGGCCAACTTGAGAGGCCAAGAGTTTATCTTAATAAACTCATATATAAGAGCAACTTGGTGAAAGTGAGGACACACCAAAAACATAATGTGATGTTCTACTTTCACGAAGATCATCTAGAGTATTGATTGAGGGTTGTGCAAATTCATCCCACATGGCTGAGCGAATTCATTCTACATTGGTGAAGCGAATTACACCAGAATTGGTGACGATCTTCATCAGCACTGAGCAAATTATTTCTGCTCTTAAAGTGCAATCTACACATACAAATAAGGTGCGAAATCTGGGCAGATTCACCTATGTTAAAGCATGACTTGAAAAGTGCGAAACAAACCTAGACTTGGGGATTGAACAGACAGTCCAATCACAAATCAAGCGTACTAAGTTGGAACGAATTCATAAGTGAATTCGAACAGCATTATAAGGGTCCGAATGCGAAACCATTCAAGGTAGATTCGGCTAAAGTTGCAAATCGTGTATCATCTTCAGCACATTGGTGCGACTTGTTCTGGCATACATATCAGGCAAACAATAGCAGATCTGAGGATTCAGATCTTGGTCTCAAGAGTGCAGATCTGAGCATTTGTCTTGGATAGATTTGAGTATTGTGGAAAAGCCCTAGGTGGGCTACTTCACTCATCCTAAAAAAATAAATGAAGGCATCATTTCCGGGTATTATCTATTCCTCTTCATGATTACTTTATTTCAACCTGTGCTTAGTTTTGATAGATCTCTATAGATTGTACATTCCTTATGATAATCTGAAAAATATTAACATTGTTTAATGTTTAAAATATGATTTATCACTATAGAGAGCTTCCAATAAATCAGACAGGGGTCGTTATCAGCAATTGGGTATAAAAATTTCCTAAGTTACCGGATTCGCGTCTGGGACCCCGGATCCGGGTCCGGGTCCGGATTCTCGACCCGGTCCGTGCAAGATCCGGGTAGGGTCCGGATTTGAATCTGTGGGTCCGGATGGATCCATGGCCTGCGGATCCAGACGGACCCACAGGTCAAAATGTGGACCCTGCCCGGATCCAACATGAACGGGGAGGAGAAAACAAGGATCCTCGAGGATCCCACGCGGATCTGCGCGAATCCACAGGGACCCGCGGCTAGCCAAGATGTAAAGTGGTAAAATTAAGACGTTTGTTTGCCTTGAAAAATAACTCTCGGAGCCTTTATAAAATAATTAAAGTCGGTTGAGCTTTCGGGGGCGCTGCCCCCGAAAACCACGCGAGGGCGCTGCCCCTAGACCCCGTCTTGGGGGCTTATCCCCCAAACCCCCATTTAATAATTTGGGGTGGAAACTACGCCAATAAAAGTGGGGAAAAATTAACCTTAGAGTCTTATTAGGCTCCATATAGAAGAGGATGATGATGAAGAAGAGAATATCAATAAATTATTAATCCATTAGTTGAACTTCAAACAATGATACTTGAACTGATGTTATGATTTAATTTTAATGTTT
>MU223733.1:6965908-6979172 GCA_018584345.1 Thuja plicata
TTATAAAGTGCACTCTTAATTATCTTTTAGGGTTCGAATTGCAAAGGAAAGGAGATATAAGGAGATGGAAACCTAATTGATGGCATCTTTTACACATTTGAAACTTGTTTTTGGCGAATTTGCTCTGTTAGAGCGATTCTTCTTCTGGGACGCAAACCCCAGGTTTGGGACTGGCTGGGACGTAGCCCTTAGCAGTTGTTGTCAGTAGATTCAACAGGCTTTGTGCATTGTTTGTTAGAGACAGGGGTGCCATTCGGTGTTGAGGATTCAGAGTGCATACAAAGGGTTTCAACAGAGAGGCTGGATTTGTCTAGCTGGGACGTGATTATTGCAGCATAGGGCTGCCATTTGCAGCTTGGACACTATACGCTGGCCGTGGTAAATGCTTGTATCCAGTCATAGCTGATATTCTTGGTTCATGTCCTCCATCTATCCACCAGTTGGCGCCATTGTTGTTTGTAAAGCTCCATCGAAATTGCATAAGGGTTTGTACCTGAATATATAAATCAGAAATCTGCCTGGTACGATTTGTATCAATTCTGATTTATTGAATGTTCTTACATGTTTTCAGCTTCCTGTCATATGCATTGTTCATCTTTCATTACTTGCTTCAATATTCTCAAAAAACACAAAAAGAAACAAAACATTCTGCAACTTCTGTCTATTCTATAAGACCACCAAAAATCTCAGAGAAACATAGTTTATTATTTTAAAACTTATAGAAGATTAGTAAGAGAATCCGACAGGGATCTTTCAGTGGTATCAGAGCCTACATCCTACCAGCCTGTAGGGTTTGTGGGATTCTGTCACAGATGACTGCAAAAAAAGTTATATAATAATTCACTCCAGCAACTGGGTAGTTGGTCAAAAGTTTTGATAAATCATTCCAGTATTTGGGTATTTGATAAAAGGTTTTGATAATTCATATCAGCAACTGGGTAGTTGTTGGCCTACACATTTATGCTTTCAGTTGACAGCTGGTAAGAAATAATGGCCATACAGAAAGACCGACATATTAAAAGAAATCAACAAATGAATGGCTTGGTTAGAGAAATGAAGAGTTTTATCTAGGTGTTCAGTGAATATCAATCAGGCATGTCAACGCTGATTGAGAAATGGGCAATGAAAGAAAACAAGATGACAAAAACAGGGCAAACCCAAATGGGACAAGAAATCTCCTGTGATGATGCACATGAAAAAGTTATAAACAAGATTGAAATACATGTAGCCAGCATTGATTTGGGTGGAACAAGTAATACAGAGGCTCAGGTTGATTTTGGTGAGTTTGCACAGGAGAGTAATCCAGATACAGGTATTTTAGAGGCATTGTGCGATGACAATTCATGTCACGATGAGTCTGATTTCATAGACCAGACCAGAGAAATCAAAGCAGTGTGTACTCATAGTGGCACTGAAATCCAGGATCGTGATTCAGTTGTATGTGCGGACACATGGGGAACTAATGAGAGTGAGCATAGTACGGTGGCAGTAGTTTCATCATTGACTGAGGAGGTGGTCTCAGAGGTACAGAGTTGCAGTACTATAGATGAGGATGCATGCATTAGTGAATGCATACTGGATACCCTTTACAACGATGTACCGAACTCAGACACAGTATCCTACCATAGTGCAGATCCAGAGGTAGTACACATGCCTGAGAATTATCATTTTTAAACCCCTCATTGCTTGATTAGACAACTCAGGGTTGATGACAGGAGGGTAGACACAGTGGTTGAGCACTTTGATGCCACTCGACGGATGTTATCTACGCTCAGTTGGAGCGCTCTCATGTCTGATGAGCAGGATAGTAGCGGATTTTCCATGGCATAGTTCCATGCTCTTCATGAGGCTATGGGGATATTGAAGCAGGATTATTTGGAGTTAGTGGCTGATCAGAGTTATCTTCTAGAGAAGGATTGCATCTGCTATGATGCCCTAATGCGGAAGGAGGAGGAAGTTGACGGGCTCACCCATGAGCTTGAGGAGATGAGTGAGTCATTGGAGTGTACCCAAGCAGCCCTTCGGGAGGCGAACTTACAGCTACAGGAGCTTACCGACAGTCTGGGAGTGGTAGAGTCATCATCTGAGACGGTTACAGTACAGAGTTTCCCTGTGACACTAGTGGACTCACCAAAGAGTTGTGTGATGGTTTCCGATAACATCCCTACAACATCTTCATAGGAGACCAACAGAGTGTCCTTGGAGTGGGAATACAGTGCTCATGTTGATTTGTTCCCTCTAGGGAGAAAATCTACTATTACACCACCTACAATTGACCATGGACACTAGTTTATCTCACGGCAGAATCAGGGTGGTCAGTTGTGGTCTATGAAAGGTCCTTCTTGTTTGGACTTTGGAGATCAGATGTATGAATTATACCTAGATTCGTGCGATGAGACCAGTGGGAGTGACGGTGAGCTTATTGGGCAAGATTTTGACACAGCCGTTGAGAGAGCCTGTTGTACTTCATCTTGACTGCACAGTGATGAGTGCATATCACTCCTCATTTAGACTGTTGGGTGATGATGGGATGATTCATTGATATGAGTTGGTTGGACAGGGTTATGCCATAGTGCCATTGAGGGAGCCTACGGGAGTCCATCTTGATTGCACCATGAGGAGTACACTCCACTTCTCATTTAGTCCACTGGTAGATGATTCGGTGGTACACAGGTGGGAGTTGGCTCTAGATTTCTACTATCCATGGTGCGGTAGTGCACTTCCATCTTCAGATGATGGATTTATTGACTGCAGGGACCTGACCCAGCAGTTTGGGTGGGATTGTTTGTGGGACCAGCAAACAATCCACCATCGTGTCGTTCAGTTTCCGACAGAGGTTATCACCTCTATGTCACAAAGACTTCATCCAGATCCATGGTTACAGGATGGGGTGGGAATTATCAGGAATGATGCTGTGGACGGTAATCACAATGGTGGGAGTTTCACGGTGACCGCAGGGAGATTTGTTGTTGATGACGCTTTCCACTATCAGTATCTTCTCATGACAGATAGATGTGGGTTCAGATTGTGTTGGGATCCAGGTGTTGTCTCATTTGATGCTTTGTTTCGTAGGGATTCCAGTACAATATCACCTTGGTTGTGGGAGCACTCCCATCCAGTGTGGGATCCTGGTATCATCCTATGCAGTGCATTCAATTGGAGGATCCTTGATGAGTTGCTTCATTCCACACACTTAGGATTTTATATCATAGTAGTGCAGCAGTTGGGTGAAGCCATGCATCCCAGTTTGATACATGATTCAGGGATCAACTTTCAGCATACATACACTTACGCGTGGATGAGCAACATAATTAGTGCATTCACCTTGATCGTGAGACGACTATGTGGCGTGCATGACAGGGTAGTGATAGCACTGTTGATGGGTTACTTCATGTTGCTTGATTCCAGTTGGGTCGATGGTTACCCTAGTCAGTATCATCCAGTCTTCCGTAAGATGGAAATAGATACCCCAACACTTCTAGAGGATTAGATTGTAGAGAGATTTGTCTGTGGGGTGAAGACAACTTATGGGGTATCCTTCTTGGATTGGCACTATTGGGACCACTTGACTGATACCGTGTTTGATGCTGGTCTGTGTTATGTTAGCAGGCTTGGATGGTTGTTGGTATGGATTGTGTGGCAGGAGGGGTTCCATTCTCATAGTGTTGGGATGATTCACATGTGTGAATCAGCCACTCTAGAGGTCTCTATGACAGGGGTCGAGGGTATGCTTGAGTCATCTTTGAGGGTATCACATCTCTCTTTGGGTCGGGTAGCTATACCCCTACTGATGGGAGACTATATATGCCTTGACTCTAGCTGGGTTAATGGTTGCATTGACCAGGTCCACTTAGCATTTTTAGAGTCTGCATTGCCTGTTACAGTGTTACAACCGTATGAGCGGTCAGAGAGTTTTATTTTCTGGGCAGAGGCAGATTATGGGGTGACTTTCATGGACTGGTACAGGTTTGATTTTGGGTTGGTTACTAATCTGAGTTATGATAGAGGAGCAGAATAGCCAGTTTGTGGACTTTTGGTCACGAGGGCAGTCAGGGTTGGATACTCAACAGTGATGACGTGATCTACTTTACCTCTATCCCGTACAGTGTGAACTATGCCTTGATAGGGGATCCATGCAGTGGTTTTGTGATGGCACTTGCACATCAGGTGGGTGATGAGTTGTTTCCGACATTAGGGATACATTGTATTTTTTCACAGTGGAGCAGTAGATGCAGTCAAAGTACTGCATACGGTATAAACGATATGTCTGGGATGGTGGTGATATAGTGTTGCATTGCTTGTGGACAAGCAATCTCCGGGAAGGGAGGATTGTCATGTCCCCTTTCTAGAGTGGACATTAGAGACGGAGGAGTTGGCCTATCATTGGAGTCTCGTAGGCTGGAAGAGGTGATTAGAGACTCATTCAGGTTATTCAATGTTCGGAGTTGGTGTCTCTGGTAGTAGCAGACAAGTTGGGAGCAGTTCCTTGATTTTTGGAGGCAGTTCCTATTTTTTAGGAGGGGGATTCCTACTTTTTAGGAGGCGGTGTCAGCTTCCAGAGTTTAGGTTCTATAAGGTCATCCCTTGGTTTCAGTTTCAGGAGATTTGGGTGTGTTTCCTAGTTTCTAGGAGCATCCCTAGATTTTAGGGATGAGACTGCCAGTTGTCCCAGGTTGTCCGGCATCAGTCATAGGCAGGTGACATCCAGTTTCAGGATTTTGGTGTGTTTCGGGTGTTCTGTGGCTATTTGGGATATATTTTAATATATTTAAATATTTTTCTAAGTCAGCGTTTTAATATTTTAATTAAGGCTATGTATATAGCCATTTTGGAGTAATAAGGGGTTTTCCGGCTTCATCTGGCTTGATATGCCTATGTGTTATAGCTCGTTGGAAAGGTCTCAAAATTTGCTACATGATTTTCACCTTCCATAGTCTTTTTGGTGCTTGGAACTATTTAATTATAATAAAGTGACATTTTCTCTATAGTTTGGACGCCATAATTGAGAAATATCATTTAATTATAAAGTGCACTCTTAATTATCTTTTAGGGTTAGAATTGCAATGGAAAGGAGATATAAGGAGATGGAAACCTAATTGATGGCATCTTTTACACATTTGAAACTTGTTTTTGGCGAATTTGCTCTGTTAGAGCGATTCTTCTTCTGGGACGCAAACCCTAGGTTTGGGACTGGCTGGGACGTAAACCTCAACAATTGTTGTCAGTAGATTCAGCAGGCTTTGTGCATTGTTTGTCAGAGACAGGTGTGCCATTCTGTGTTGAGGATTCAAAGTGCATACAAAGGGTTTCAACAGAGAGGCTGGATTTGTCTAGTTGGGACGTGATTATTGCAGCATAGGGCCGCCATTTGCAGCTTGGACACTATACGCTGGGTGTGGTAAATGCTTGTATCCAGCCATAGCTGGTATTCTTGGTTCGTGGCCTCCATCTATCCACCAATTGGCGCCATTGTTGTTTGTAAAGCTCCATCAAAATTGCATAAGGGTTTCTACCTGAATATATAAATCAGAAATCTGCCTGGTACGATTTGTATCAATTCTGATTTATTGAATGTTCTTTCATGTTTTCAGCTTCCTTTCATATGCATTGTTCATCTTTCATTACTTGCTTCAATATTCTCAAAAAACACAAAAAGAAACAAAACATTTTGCAACTTCTGTCTATTCTATAAGACCACCAAAAATCTCATAAAAGTATAGTTTATTATTTTAAAACTTACAGCAGATTAGTAAGAGAATCCGGCAGGGATCGTTCAGATTTCTTTGTGGTAGATTTGGATGACACGAATGTCATACTGGGCATTCAATGGTTGGAGACCCTCGACCAGTACATAGAGCTTTAAGAGGATGGAGTTCTCATTCGAGGTTGACGACAAGAAGGTGGTTCTGAGAGGAATGTCGAATGGTGGCTCGAGGGAGATTTCTGCCAAGCGAATGGAAGCCATTTTCCGACGTGATGAGGTCGTCTGGGCAGCACATTGTTTGATCTTGACGAAACCTGTGAAAGGGAAATGAACTTATTACAAGGATGAGGAGCTTCAGGTGGTGTTGGGCAAGAACAGTTTGGTTTTCGCCGACATTCCACCTGGCATACCCCCTCATAGAGGCTTTGAGCACACCATCAAGCTGGAGGAAGGAGCCAAGCCCATTATTACCATGACGTATCGCCATCCTAAGAAGTTCAAAGAAGAAAGAGAAAACGAGCCAACAACTCCTCGATAAAGGATGGATTAGGCCCAGCTCTAGCCCATTTGCATCCTCGATGGTAGTGGTGAAGAAGAAGGATGGGACTCTAAGGATGTGTGTTGATACTTTGCATTGAACAAGAAGACTATCAAGAACAGATATCCCATTCCAAGGATCCATGAGTTGTTGGACGAGCTGCATGGCGCAGTCTATTTCTCCAAAATAGATCTCCGCTCTAGCTACCATCGAATCCACATGAGGGAGCAAGACATGGAGAAGATAGCCTTCCGTTGCCATTACAGAGACTGAGTTCTTGGTCACGTCGTTTGGGTTAACCAATGCTCCAGCCACATTCCAGTCCTGCATGAACCACATTTTCAACAAGCAACTGCGGAAGTTCCTGTTGGTGTTCTTCAATGACATACTCATCTACAACAAGACATGGGAGGAACATCTGAGAGATTTGGATGAAGTATTGGGTTCATGAAGTCTCAATCATTGTTTGCCAAGAGGTCCAAATATGAGTTTGGGAGGATCGAAATATTGTACTTGGATCACGTCGTCAGTGCCCGAGGGGTAGCATGTTAAGCAGGATAAGGTTCAAGCAATTTTGGACTGGCCACCTTCAAAGACTCTCTTGAAGCTGCATGGATTCTTCGGATTGTGCAGTTATTACCAAAGGTTTGTGAAGGGATTTTCACAGCATGGTGCACCACTGACATATCTGACAAAGAAGGTATCTTTTCATTGGGATGAGCAGGCGCAACACACCTTCGACAAGTTGAAGGAAGTCATGAGTACGTGTCTGGTTCAGGCACTGCCAGACTTCACTCACTCCTTTGTCTTGGAGTGCGACGAATCAAGAGAAGGCATTGGAGCGGTGTTAATGCAAGACTGCCAACCCATCGCGTTCGAGAATCAGAAGCACTCGGGAGCGGAACGACTGTATTCCATTTATTACAAGGAGATGCTCGCCATCTTGCATGCACTGGCGAAGTTTCAACAATACCTCGATGGAGCAAAATTTGTTGTGCGAACAGATCACAACAATTTGAGATATCTCTTGGAGCAGAAGGATTTGAATGAGCGGCAATAGAAGCGGGTGAGCAAAATCCAGGCATATGATTTTGATATTGATTACGTGAAAGGTAAGAATAATGTGGTAGTCGACGCCCTCTCAAGAAGACCCACCATATGCTTTCTATCACAGATTTCGGCCGTTTGGAAGGCGCACTTGTTGGTTGACTACTCCAAGAATTTTTTTGCGTGCCAGTTGATGGATGGTCAAGTACAAGATGATAGGTACAAGGTGGTTGACGACATCATTTACTTCAAGGGTTGAATCTACTTGGTACCCAAATCCAAGATGAAGTAAAGAATTCTAAAAGAAATTCATTAGTCTCCCTTGGTCGGACACCCGGGATACTTGAAAACCTACAGACAAATCCGGGAAAAGTTCTCTTGGAAGGGCCTTAAGAATGACGTATTGCAGTACGTAAGGGAATGTTCCACTTGCCAACAAAACAAATTTGAGCACACCTTACCAGCAAGACTACTTCAGGCGTTGTCAATACTCGACCAGAAATGCAAAAGCATCTCGATGGACTTCATTACGGGTCTTCCCAAAGTGTAGGGGAAAGATTGCGTCTTTGTCGTGGTGGATCGTTTAACCAAATATGCACACTTCTTTGCCATCTCCACAGAATGTCAGGCAACTCAATTGCCCGAGTTCTTCCAGGTAGGTGTTCCGCGTGCATGGTCTTCTAAGGAACATAGACAGTGACAGGGAGAGCCGATTCCTCATAATTTTTTGAATGGAATTATTCCGCTTGGCAGTACGAAACTGACGCCGAGTACAAGCTACCATTTGCAGACAAATGGTCAAACAAAAATCGTGAACAAGTGGTTGGAAGGTTATCTCAGGAACTATGTTTCAGCACAACATAAGGTGTGGGTCCGATGGTTGCATTTAGGAGCACACTGTTATAACACCACCTACCATATGTTGATAGGTATGTCGCCTTTCAAGGCCCTTTATGGGTATGAGCCTTTGACATCTATGGATCTTGCGTCAGGCGACAGTCGTGCACCGAGGTCTATGGATTGGCTGCAGGAAAGCATGGATGTTCTAAGGTATCTCAAGGACAACCTATAGAGGGCTAAGAATAAGCAGAACATGTATGCCAATAGACATAGGGTCGAGCAGAGCTTTGATGTAGGAGTTCTAGTATACCTCCGACTTCAACCATACAGATAATCCTCCCTGATGAAAAGTGGTACAAAGAACTTGAAGCCGCGTTTCTATGGACCCTACAGAGTGGTTCAGAGGGTGGGCAAACTTGCGTACGAATTGGAAGTTCCTGAGGGGAGTCAAATTCACAACCTTTTTCATGTATCGTGCCTGAAGAAGGCCGCCGGTCGGTGCGTCACAGTGACGAAAGAACTTCCACCCATTGACGAAGAAGGAAAACTAATTTTGGAAGCCGAGGAGATCGTTGACGTCAAAGAAAAAAAGCTGAGATCGCACCATCAAGGAATTCTTAGTGCGTTGGAAGGATCTGCCGATTGAAGATGCCACTTTGGAAGGCAAACAGATTCTGGAGCACCCGAGTCTGCAATTGCTTGAGGACAAGCAATTCTTGGGCTGAGAGGATTGTAATGTCCCTGATATAATTAAATAATTTAATTTAATATTAAGTGTATGGCCCCGAAACTTAATAATATTATCTCTCGGGCCCTTTTTTAATTTTTTAGTTAGTACTGTTTCGGCCGTGTTCACACATTTGTAATCGTTCGGGAAGTTTCTCGGAGCCATATATAAGGCTGAGTTAGTTATTGTTGTAGGTATGCAATTTTTGGTATTTCTATTGTATGTGCGAATTCCCGTTGGAGTTTAGTTGATTGCCTTTACTGAGGTGAAAGATCCTCCCTACTTGATATCTGCAGTTTCAGTGGGAGCAACTCCTCATCCAATTTTGCTTCGTTCCAAAGTTATTGTAATCTGAAGTGTTATCATTATTTCATCTTGCACATTTGTGTAATGCTTTAGTTCCTTAAAGTATCATCTCTTGGCATTGATCTGTTATACATTCTGGCAATAATAATAATTCCAAATTCCCCGAAGGCAATATTTCCATATCTATTGAGGGAGTAGCATTACAGACGAGACTGTGTCGCTGCTGTACAAACAATTGACCATATGGATGGTTGTGCCTGCTGACCGTACGACGGAGCTTTGGAGTAGAGTCAAGTGTCGTACGCTGAAGGGGGAGGTGGTATGACCTTACGTGAGTGTGACACCAATTTGACCGTACGCCCAGTTTGATTGTAGGGTGTGGGAGTCTAGTTGTCGTACGGCTGGGAGATTGTCGTACGCCTGAATTAACATACGGACTGTGTTGCATATAAAGTAGTTGGTGTACGGGTAAGGGTGTCGTAGGAACATTACAACACATGGTGTGGATTACTTGGATTCTCACTTTCGATCCACATGTACATGATTTGTTTCAACTGCATGTGTTCATTGCGCAGAGATTGGACAGTTGGGTTGTTGTGCATTTCTATGAAAATGGGTTTGTGTTGGTGGTATAGGAGTTGGTTGGAGATGTGTGGGATATTACTCAGTTCTTCTTTGGGACTTCCTGTGTAGTGGAGTTTGCAACCATGATTGCTTGGGGACAAGTAATTTCAGGGAGGACAGACTCTAATGTCCCCATTTTTGTGAGCATTAGAGTTTGAGACATTAGCGTATTAATTGACCCTCGTAGTCTAGTATGGTGGATTAGAGTGTCCAGTTTGGGAGATTTGGATCTGTTCAGGTGGTCATTGTAAGGGTTTATCTCACCAGATCCTTCATCTGTTTTGAGGCATTTACATTCAGAGGCTTTTGGTTCCGTGTTGTGGGACTTACTATTATTAGTAACCCTGTGGATGTTTAAGAGGGATCAATATTATTTTTAGTAAGGCAGATGGATACGTAGTGGATGACTCCTTAGTTCAGACGACTTGTCAAAATAATGCGTATTTCATGAGATATTAATATTTTAATGGCCTTTAATGATGTTTAATTACTTGAGTTTAGTATAAAGTTATAAATTGGCTTTATAATAAAGTGGGGCCATTTTGAGGGTAATGAGTAATTAATACTCATTGAAAAAGTACATTTCATTAATGTTATAATGTAAAGTCAACTTTGCATCAAAAAGAAATGAATTTAAGTCATTAAAGTGACTTTTGGGAGAAGATTTATGGATCAAACTTCATGATATTTTATAAAAGCCAAAGAGAAGAAAGGGATTCATTATTCTATGTATTGGATAATTTGTTTTGTGTTGAGAGGAAATTGAAACAAAGTTTTCAGAACTTCAGCTTGAAGAATCATGAATTCTTCCAAGTTTACCAACACTTTGAATTGGTTAAATGTCCAATGAATTGTGCAAATGCTTTGACTTCATCCAGACGCCAAGATTGAGCTTATTGGAGAGGAATTGGGTGTTTTGAATCCACAGATATTTTTGAAATTGTTAGCAGGTTTAATTAAATGGTTTTCAATATAAATACCAACCTTTGAAACCAGCGTATGGACTTGTTATTGGCAGCTGCAGTATACATATCATCCACATGAGTCAAGAGGGGATTGTGAGTGCTTAAAAGGGCACATTGTTGGGCATTGAGAGTTCTTGTCACCTGGTCTTCTTGGGTGTCTTAATTCATACTATTGCACAAGGTGGCATTTCATTTTGGAATTACCAGCAAGCTGCAATTTCTTTTCTAGGTTCATTTTAGTTTTTTAATAATTAATTCCTCAATGCATAGTGACATTGTAATAAGTTAATTTCCTGAAATGAAATAAGGAGTTGCAAGGTTGCACAATAACTGTTTGATGAAATGCCTTGCTGTAGTTATTCATTTCAGTTTATATTGAATCACTAGTATGCATGCCAAGTGTTTGTAGAAATGCTTATTGGCTGTAGGAATCAGTTACTATCATTTCCAATCTTCATAAGCCATTGGAAATGCAAAAGAGTAGTGTTGCGGTGCATCCCTGTTGTTGGTTAGGCTAATTTACATTTTTTCAAGCATTTGGACATCATTGGCAATCAACAAAACAAAACCAAACAAACTGAAACAAAGAACAGTAAGTAAAGACTTTGCAAGACCAAGTGTTTGACAATATTCCTTGAGCCTCTAATCAGCAGTTTGAAGTCAGAACTGGCAAGGGATATGACATCATCAATAAGTTACTGGTTTTATTTTTTATGCTCATTCTATTCTCCATACGGTCTCACCTTGCCCGCATTGGGAACTTGGTAATTGAAAAAGAGCTAGGATTTAAGTTGATTGTTAAAATGTTTGAGAATTTAAACTAACCATCTTGTGAGGAACATTACAAAATGACTTTATGCCATTGCTAAAATTGTGAAGCAATGGCAACACTATCTAAGATAAGGAGATTATTAGTCACTTTGAACACATGCCCTTGTTATTTTTGCATTCAAATTGTGAGACATATGAAGTGTATTACACATTTGTAACGATTCCATCTAGTGACAAGGCATAAGGTGGAAGACAACAAAGAAACAATTTATGTCAGAAACTGTGCAATTGTAAATTTATGATTGTGCTCAATATTCAAGGCTACAATACCATGGATATGGTTTTGTAAACTTATGATTGTGCTCAATATTCAAGGCTACAATAGCATGGATATGGTTTTGTAATATTCTATAGATTTAGATTTCACAATCACTTACAACCCTTTGTTGAAGGCCAATAGGTTAATGGCTTATTTTGATGAGATAAGCTTCTTTACGAGGTTGTACACTTATATGTTCCTTCCTAAACATCTCACAAGAGGCTCATACAAAACGTAGACTATTCCAATATATTGGGTCGCCATAGAGTCATCAAAGGCTAGCAACAGTTAAACAATGTTCTAGGGACGGGGACGAGGATGGGCTGATATATATATATGAAGTTGTCAAAATGTATTGGAAAGAGAAAGAGTCAGAGATATATAAATAAATCATCACAACAGTATTATAACAACATAATAAACTTCAATCAAGTAGTATAACAAGTCTCAAACATCAAAGTATCATGGGCTGTCAATATCTAAAAGTCTCAAACATCAAAATACAACAATCTATGAGACTAAGCCTCATTCAGGCTTTTTCAAAACCATTTGCGTCACTATCACTCTCTACCTCATTTGGATCATCCAATGCTAGCCCAACCTTTCCTAATCGCACCTATTCCTCATCAATCTGACTAACGTATTCAGGATCAACATCCCCATGCCGTACCGGAGTCTATCGATACTCGATAATCTGTCTGTCCTAAATTCTCAAGGCACTATGAACTGCAACAAGTCTTCTAGTTTGTTTTGAGGTAGGCGTGTTGGTGCCCAAAAATGCTGAATTGGATTTCCTATGGACTTGCCAATCCAATGTTTAGAAAACCAATTGTTTTTGGCCAGCTAATGGGAATGATCGATTATGATCCTCTTCCCCTGCACTTCTGGCTCTACAGAACCAAGGCGGGTGAACCTTCACCTGAACAGGCTTTTTATAGCAAATAACTTGTGTATGGAACTCAAACTTTTGTCTCTCAAAGTATGGCAAGTAGGCTTGAATAAATCAAATTGTAAGCAATATATCATAAACTGTAAACTGAAATACTTTGAGTAATTGAAAGAATGTTTAGTAAATATGTATGTAAATTAAAATAAATAGATAGATAAGAAATCACAAAACTATAACAATGAACTGAATAACTATAATCCAAATAATGATTAGACCAGTGCCTTATTCTATCACGAGCAATAGAGTCAAGATCATTCCAATCTTATGTTCAACCTCAGAGACAGTATTACAAGAAAACTTATCACTTCAAAGGTGTTATGGAATGTACATGCAACCTAAAACAAATCCAGAGATGTTTCAAAAGGGTAATACTTCTCAGATGACAGACCAATTGACTAAGGCCTCAATCAACAGAATTTAACCATGCAAAATGAGAAAACCAATTGAAAATATAGACTATGAATCAAATAAGGA
>MU223733.1:6982910-7048404 GCA_018584345.1 Thuja plicata
AAGGCTTCGATTAGTTAATTCTATTTATTTGTGTCATAAAGCTTCCTTAATTTTTTTTACTATGGAAAAACTTGCTTCTTGATAATGGATTGGGACTTCTAAATTCTCAAAATTTAGGGTACCACCAAGGCCTATTTCTCTAAATGGAGGGGATGAAGCCATAGGTGGACCAATTCATCTTTACAACAAAGGAACTAGCAATCTATAAGAGTAAATGAATGACACGTATTTTGAACTCCATTGAGTCCTTCCCATGAAATTTCCACCATCCAATGGGGTATTTTTGTGTAATAGTGGCCATATCCATCCTAAATTCTGGTTTGTTGAATTTAGGACCCTGAAGATAAGAAAATTGAAGCCAATGCTCCTGAAGAATGGTTGCCTCCGTTGGGCTTTACATTTTACGAAGAGTTGCCATAAGCCCCTCCATCACTGCATCATCCTCAGAAGAAAGCATTCAGCCAGGGCTAGGTGCATACCACTTTGGATCAATAGAATAGGCAACCATAGGAAGATGGATGTTCATTGTGTTCCACCTTATTGTGACAATAGGCCTAATATGCTCCTCATAGAATTGCAATTTAGGATTTGTTACAAATTGCTTGCTTCATTTGATCAAGGATGATATCAAAAGTCTCATAGATCTCTAAAGGCTAGGAGATTTTATATTTGCATCCATGGTTACCCCCACAATGGGTGATATGATAGAGCAAATATACCTGGATTTAAAAATTTGAAAGTAAAAATTTATGACATTTAACACTTCTATTATTAATAATGAAAGTTTCAAAATTTTAAAAAAAGTAAAACAAAGTACAAACTAAACATTTTTGCTTACCTCATATTGACCACCAAGTGTGATTAAGCACTCTTTCTCTCACTACCTTCACTTCTTTTGTCTTTGATTGAGCCCACTTTTTCCAGTCTCCACAAACAATATTGGATTGTAGAGTATCTTGTATCTTCAACATCCTCTCCAGCAAAATGAAATAGCTAACATATCTAGTCTCAGCTAGTTTGAGGAATTCTTTCATTGGACAAGACCGGAATAGTGTAGGTGAAGTGTAATGGTTACATATAAACATTTGTATGTCTCTAGCGTCTGCCATTGTTACCTTCACCCTATCTATTTTGCCAATGTCTTTCAAAGCATTATTCAAAGCACGCACACAACATGGAGCCCAAAAAACATGTTTTTGTTAGTGCACTCAATCATCAAACCAACTGACTTAAAAACAAGAGCTGAATTTGTTAAAACCTGCATAACATTAGAAGACCCAACCTCCTCGATGGCCTCCATCAAAATGGCAAACTGGAAATCAGTATCCACAAATTTCCCAGAGCAATAAATAACTCTAAGAAAGTATAAATTTTAAAACAATTGGGCATTTAACAACAGTTTTAACAAGTGGCCAATGTCGAATATCAGTCCGCCCATCCATGACATAGGAACAGCCAGTCCTAATCCATGTTTGTCCCATCTCCTCCATCAACATGTGCTTTGAAAGAAGGTGACCTTGCCAAATAAAATGGATTACCATGGGCATAACAAAATTTGGCCACTGAATCAACAAATTGCTCACGCTTTTGCATATTCATTAACCCTACCACTGTATTTTTATCACTTGGAGATGAAGTGACTTTCCTCTTCCCTTTATCACAACTCTCCCCAATTGATACATTGGAATAGGCATGCAAATTAGTACACGATCGTATCTTATTGTGAGTAATACCAATGATTTTGTCCTCACTCACTCCACCCAACTTCGCCATTTCAACTTGTTCCAATGTTATATCATCACATAGTCTAACACCATGTCCACTCTTACTCAATAGATGGGTTCTAACCCTAGTATAGCTCCCATAGCGATCCATCTTGCAAACTTGACGAAACCAATGCTTGCTGCCCCCTGCATTTATATCCTTGTTGGTGGACAAATTCGTGGCAAACTAAAGCAATGGTTTCTTTGGTTGAAAGGGCCTTTTGCAAAGTTTTGAAAAGAGGGTAAAGCGCATGCAAAAAGATCTTGTGGAATAGCAGTTGAGTTTGGATTTTCAAAATTAGAAGGGTCTGCTAATATTCTGTTGACTTCATTTTTACTTTTAGGTACCTCATGAATGACACTATTGTTGTTGCTCTTTTTGTGGCGTTTCTTTTGCGGTTGAAAGTTTGAAATCAAATCAATGAAAATATTTTCAAATTAAAACCTCACAAACAACCTAAAATTTAGAAAACTAAAAAAAATGACATACCTTGGTTATAGCTTCATATGTGCAGCTGATAAGTCGTTTCAGACTTCAAGCTTTTGCAAAATGTGACAAAAGGTGTCCGATCTCTCCTCTAAATCTTCCTACCTCATCCCGGCAACAATTCTGAAGCAGCTAAACCGCGTTGAAAACCATCACAACAAGGAGCACACATCAAATAGAAACAAAAATGAAATAAGTTGATGTTTCCGAGTTTTGGTGGGCATTTTAGGGTTGTAAAGTGACATGGGAGGGATTGTGAGACCCCATGTGACTTTAGAGCCAAGCATGCTAAGGCATCTCCTAACATTTCCGCATCTTTTCCACCAGTTCTTGGGATTTGCAAATTAGGGGGAAAGTACGTGGACGTCTCCTAACCTCCTGCTGTCTCAGAAACGCCATGGGGGATGGGGATGCGGGCTCTAGGGGCAGAGATACATCACCATGGAAGCTGACATTTGATTTGTAGACTGATGGACAATTTGAGGTTGTGAATATGACATTTATTCAACTATTTTCAACACAAACTAGTGTCCTTCACCAAACTTGGGAGGAGAACTTGAGATACATCTCTACGATAGAGCTCTTCATAGTTCTATGCGACCTAGTCCATTTTAGAAATCTTATTGGTTCCAACCAAGTCACCCTTTGACAAAGCTTATCGTGAATCCATGACCTTTGAATTGGTAATACAAACCAAGGAATTAGAAAAAGTAGAGAAGTTTCTACAATACATCAAACAAGTGCATTGATAGATTCAACACATTGTTAACTTTTCAGAAAGAAATTGATAGTGTTTTGGTGCACATTGCATACCCCACATTTTTCTATTTACTGAAAAGGTTTGGTTGCATCTTGAAAGAGTATTTTTAAGCTCATTATGGAAGATCAAGACATTGTACTATGTTCTACACACCATACTGTGATCATCATGAATATTCATTCGTGCCTTTGACAATTTCAAGTTATTGAAGACATATAGAACACCTACGCTTGGACCAACCGCGTTTCGACATCTGACGACTTTCAAACGATCACAGCTAAGTATTGAGAGCATTGTTATACTAAGAGGGGTGGGGTGGGGTGGGGTGGGATGGGGGGTTTAATTAGTATAACAATAAACTTTAATTTTTCAAACTTAATCTCATATTTAGAATTCAAATAATAACAATAACATCATCTACTCAACATCAATAATCATGCACATGAAAAGATCACAATAACACATGATATTTTATGTGGAAACATTTATGGGAGAAAACCATAGAAAATTACTTGCTTATTTACAAATCCTTCTTACAACTTTGTAGGCAACAATCTACTAGAGGCACCAACCCCGCATTCACTTAGAGACACCAACGCATCATTCAAATTTCCACCTTATCAATGTTGTTTCTACAATGGAAGATGGATAATCTTTTTCTGCACAAATCTGATTATATTACCTTCATAAAGATCCTGCCCAAATATGTCTCTTAACTTATTCCAAGTCTACGCAAGTTCACATGAACATTATTGCATCATTTTTGTATGCTTTTCTTCAAATTTTCATGTTCTCCCTTTCACCAATTTTTCTTATATCAACTGATAATAATTCTTCCATAAACGATTCATACAAATCTTCCTTGAATGTATATACTCTTCTCATAAATCTGCCATGATCATATATATTTTCCTCATACCAGATTTCTGGTATATATAAGGTTTGATTCTTTTATTTCACACACCTACACTTCATCCTTATTTCATGAAATGGTGTTTTCCTATACATTTTGTCTCTTTATGAGACATACCTCTTTATTGTGTAATTGTAAGTTGCTTCGGTTGTTTGTCTGATCTCTGTAAGTTGTAATTACTGTTCAAGCATTTCCTTTGTAAATTTCTGCATATTTAACAAGTCTTTATTTTAATTGTCTTGTTCTATTTTAGGCAATTCCTTTCTGATTTACTTCATGCCGCATACGGTTTATAGGTGATTCTTTCTTTATTTACTTGGTGCTGCATACTATTTGCATACTATATGGTGCTTTCTGCATTCTCCTTCATGTGGTTTGTTCAAGTTGTGTTGACTTTGACTTTAATCTAGTGGCTTATTCCTCTCCTTTTTGCGGTCTATGATGTTATGTGTTTGTGGTCTACGTAATGGCACAAAGATAGTCATTAAGTTCCACATGACAATAGCATCCTCCATGAGTATTTGCAACTAAACTCCTACAGAATTTGTCCTTAGAGTTTCTTCACTGAAATGATGTCCACGAATTTCATTTATTTCATCCATAAATATGAGGCATGGTCGGTGATCCCGTGCATAAACAAATATTTTGCTAATCAGCCTTCTATTTTCACCTATATATTTATGACCATGTTCTCACCTTTAAGAATGGTAATTCAGTTGCCTTCTACCTCTGACCTCGACCCTACAAGAATGTGTAATCACTTAACTTGGTGAAACAACATAAATTTGACTCCATTTCTTGTCCTTTTGGATCTTTGACATTTTCTTTGACATCAATGACAATCTCGTATTTATACTTTTGACATGAATGACAACATTTCCAACACTAAGTCCAATAAAATGGATGAAATGATTGACATAACTACTACTTGCACTTGTAAAAGCAATCGTTAACTATTTCAAGTGTCAAAAGTGAAGTAGTATGGAGATCAGGCTAAGTAGTCTATACTTGAGCAGTTACAAACATATTTTCCACACCTTCAACAAAATGCAATGTGGATGACTACTCTTTAAGAAAAGGCAAATAATCCAAGAACATCAAGATTAGATTCTCAATCCATTTTAAAGTTCATAAGAATTTCGCAATCCATTTTTAAGTCCACATGGATTTCAGTCCATCATTGACTCATCACAGTTGAATATAGTCTGCTTGTCAAATAAATGACATTTTGGCAGTGCAATCCATTCGCTATTCTGAAGTATACGTTGGTATCATAGATTCCACATGTGCTACGCAACAAATATGAGATGCTGGATAGTCACAACTATGGAAACTGTTGAACATACAGCATTTACACCTATATATCATGTTTAATAATTTCTGTCACAGCTATCTTCTTGTACCGTTGGAGAGATTAGAATTTACTCCTGACAGATTCTTATGAAAGAATTGTCTTGTAGGATGTATAAGGGCTTATAGACAATGAATAAAAAATAGGATAGCCCCTTGGAAAACTTCTACTTTAAGTAGGACATTGTTTGCAAATTGTATTCTAGGTTGCACCGATTTCTTCCTTGTTTACGTAAAGATGAGGTAGCCTTGGACGACACAATAGGAACATAATATATAAGAGTTTTCATAGAATTACCTGTGATTGGGTAGGATATTTTCATATGCATAGGCTCTTGTTCTGATCACAATCTTTATATAGGTCTAGGTTTTTTTTTTCTATCAAATGAGGTGAGATGATTTATATGTATCAGCTTACTTTTGTCTCAATAATACTTCCTATTACAATACTTTTGAGTATGTATTTCCAATTCATAATTTTTCAATTACTCTATGCATGCCTGTAACAATGCTAACCATTTTTTGCTGTCAAAATATTTTTTACGTTGTTAATATTATTGAAATTTAGCATTAATAGTTGCATTGCTATCTGTGTCAGGGTTATCATGGAGATACTTCAAAAACCTTCTTTTGTGGAATGGTTTCAGATGAAGCTAAGCAACTTGTAAAGGTACAATGACTGCCTTTCTGCCACATAAGACATTTGTAACATTGATTGGGGTTGGTTTGAATAATAGGGGGATTTTTTTTTGTGAATTTATTTTATACTTCTAATTGCTAATTGGTTGGGGAAGGGTGCAATTTCTTGATTTCGACATTGGCT
Source organism: Thuja plicata (assembly GCA_018584345.1). Classification (NCBI taxonomy): domain Eukaryota; kingdom Viridiplantae; phylum Streptophyta; class Pinopsida; order Cupressales; family Cupressaceae; genus Thuja; species Thuja plicata. Next base: position 6,989,007 of record MU223733.1, read on the forward strand.
AGAGATTCTTCATGCTTTATCATTTTCTTAATTTTTTTCATGTGGGTTTGACATTGACTATGTGATACTATTGACTTGTGCATAAGGTAAAACTTATCTATTCTTTGGTTAGATGCCTTTGGGAATCTGTACTTTTCACATAGGCTTGTATCTTGGAGACCATGCACATTTTGTTCAGATATAATGAAAGTGTTCCATATCCTTGTAGTGTGTATAGTGTACCTTCCTATGGATAAGTTACTATATAAGCTTTGTATATGTGATACACATTGCATACAATTTTTACTGTTTATGCATTCTAAGATTCTAGAGTATACACAAGATTTTGCAAGAAGGAAACAATAATTATGACTAAAATATAAGTTGTTAGTTTGAGCATGGGTACGGCTAAAATTTGTTAATATGCACATATATATAAAGTACTATGAGGTCACAGACATTTCATCAAACCATTGACAGAACATAAGATTTTATTTTTAAAATTACAGCTCCAATTACTCATTACACATAACAGTTGCATTACATTCATCATACTAAAAATGGCCATGCAAATCTCAAAGATTAATATATGAAAGCTTATACAAGTGCTTCTCATTAAATAAACATATCCCAATGCTGACACAACCCAAATTGCTGATATAAGTCCAGAAATACATAGGTTTAATGAATATCAGAAGCAAAATACCTAACCTATTATGTTGCTGGCTAAAATGTAATGGGTTGCTGTTTTCAATGAAGGTTGAGATACCAACTTTGCATACCACAACGCTGTTTATTCAGATCAGCACCACACACAGTAATTAATTCCTTAGCTGCAGTCCCAAAACCTAACATGAAATTCACTTAAATCTGCTCCTTTAGCCAGCAATCTCATTTAATACAAGACCAAGAGCTCATTGGGTGGTATGGCTAGGCATTATGTGCCTTCAAACTGCTTTTGAAGGCATTGACTCCTCTCTCTAACATGACCCTTTTTGACTTTGAGCTGCTGCCTCTATGGAAGTATGTGGTGGTGTTTGATAAATGAAACTAGTCTTCAAACTTGGGTGGTTAGCTTTGAAGAACCTAAACAGGATGGCGAGGAATAACAAGCTAAAATCTCCCAAATTTATTATTTGCCAAGTAATATCAATCAATTTCTACTCAGCTAAAATTGTGTAATGAAAGTGCAGATTTGGAAAGATAGCTCACTGCTTCAGCACAAACTTTAAAATCTTCTTTCCTTCGACACTCTGTTAAACAAACATAGATCTGGAAATATGTTCCTGTCATGTCCCCTTTTTCAAAAATATAAAATTACTAAAAATAGTAAGTTCCCATTGTCTAGAAATAGTAAGTCGGGGTCATAGGAGAGTTTGAGAAAAATAAATGTTAATTTAATATATTATTTGTTTTGATGCAAATCACATTTATCAAACAAATACATATTAAATTAATGTCCTATTTGGTGGCATTGGTTTTTGGAAAGTTTCCTTGGCATCTTTGGGTATCTTTGGCTAAGTTATAAATTTGTTTCCTTCTCTGTAATGACCCAAACCGGGTCTTTCCCAATTTTCCACAAATATTTCCCATACAGATTTAAATATTCAAATGCATGCAGTAAACCATTGATTCGATAGCAATAAACCAACAATATATTCCACTGAAACCCTCATCAAATATTATTGCATCATACAACAACAATACAATAACAAGAGGATTTTCAACAATCCAAATCCGAACTACAATATGCAACAGGATATCAAATAACAGAAAAGAACCTATGAATACAATGGCGAACTCTGTTGTGAATCCGCATCGGAGATGAACTAGGTTTTCGTCCAATCCATCGAGAAAGCTTGAAGGTTTCCGTCCTCAGGTTTCAGAACCGAAAGCTGAAGCTCTCTGGATTCTCTAAGAGAAAATAAATTCATAAAACTAAGCATCATACACAATGAGACTCCAAGTCTTCTTTTAAAGCTGCAGCTATGACTCTTTAGTTTCCCCACTCTGTCTCTTCTTATTCCACTTAAAGTCACTTTTTAAATAAATATAACCGTTGGGTTATAAAGTGACATAATAAAATAAAGTAAGGAATCTTCTGGCATTAAAACGGAGGCCCAAACGAACTCGGATGAAGACGTATAATAGCTTGTCGGAAAGCTCTCGACGAGACGCTCCAAGTCCACTATTGGAATGCCAGAAAAACTGAGTTCTGCCGACTTACTATAAATAGTAAGCACCCTGGAAACCCTGTGGAAACTGATCCGATTGGTCTGAAATTGAAAGCACCTAGGTCAAACATCCCTCTGATCACCTGCCAAACCCTGGTTAGCCCACTGGACCATGATGAAAAGGCTAACTATAAGGCACGAAATAATGTGCCCCAAAAAGGGGACATTACAAATCATCCCTTCCCGGAGATTGCTTGCCCTCAAGCAATCGGTATTTGCATGTTGTGGTCATAATACCTGGATCCCAAACCAACCTCAGGGAAGCTGCTCCACCAATTCGTCGTGTGAAACTGAAACAGATATTATGCCTTGACCTATGAAGCCATTCACACAGCAACAAAACAACAACCAGTCTAATGCCAGGATCCCGAATCACTGCAGGATCAGTTGAACCAATCTGCCTTGTGCCGCCATCATCTGTGAGAAAGTCCTCAACCAAACTGAGAACCACACTCCAACTGAGATCACTAGCACCTCTACAGTTAGATGCAGGGGGAAACCAAACCTCACACCAATCGACTCCCTGAATAAATACCAATCGTAAGTATGTCCCTCCTGGATCCCATAAGCAAAAGGGCCATCCATCTCCTCAGCTGGCTGAAATATCCTGATGCCCTTGCCCATACTGAGTGAATCACCAGAAATGTCTAACTGCCATAACACTGCCCCCCTGATCCGTCGCCCGAACTGGAAACTGTACTGAAGAGGCAAGGTACCTAGATTGTCAGACAAGGCTTCCACCTGCAAGCAGGGAAGTGTACCAAACCAATCACTCACCCCACACCTCTACAATAGTTGGGAAAGAAAGTTCTCCGCAGGTGGGCTGAATGGAAAACCAAATGCATCACATACAATGTGGCCAACATGTGATGCACTAACCAACTCTACTGAAATTCCTGAATCAACATAAGGATTCCATAACTGTCTCTCAATACCCGGAGTCATACAGTGTATACCATGGTGTGAAAAATTCACCCCAATAAGCATAATCATCATTCCCAACTCGATAACCCCGTACTGAATAAGTTCTACTTGATCATTGTCATCATGCCTAAAATATGTGGTGATAGAATTACCATAAGCACTGGATGAATCAGTATGATAATGTAGAGGAGTCGCGGCTGTGTGGAAAAAGGAATGATCCAAGGGACGCTCGCCAACACGAGACATCTCACCATCAACGAACGGTAGTGCAAGGAAAGGCATATCACCCATCATGCCACAAGACATAACTGCCCATGTTGGACTGGTGGTGTAAAAACCACACTGCTCAGCAACTGAGCTCATTCCGCTACTCCAACCTGGTGACCAAGACTCACCTCTAATAACTGAACCTGGGTCCCAAATCCTGCAATCAATCTCATTCTCATCATGGGGATAGGAAATACCTTCCTCATCTATCTCAAAGAAAGGATTATCAAATGTCAAATCAGCATCCATCTCAAACAAGAAATTATCGATCGCCTGGAAGTTATCTAACTCATAAAGAAACTCTGGATGATCCAAAGGTCTTTTGGGACAACTAACCAAGTCATAGGTCTGTTGTATGCTATCAAGTTCCTGTATCACCTCCTGAAAGAATTCGAACCTTTCCCTGTCGTCCTGCCCCCTGTACTGGCTAGTGACAACAATCTGATTTCTTGCTTCCTGAAGAGCATGACGTGTGTGTTCCAATGTTTTCTGAGCAACATTAAGCTCTTTGTTGAGCTTATTAACCTCGTCATCTTTTTCCCTCAACTGCTCAGCATAATTTTCAGCAACCTGTAACAGGTAGTCGCGATCTGAAAGTAAACATAGATATTCTGATTTCCAATCCTCAAAAGCTGTTTTGACCCCCTATAAATCTTCAACATAAGATCCAATCCTTATACCACCTTGTCCTGTCTCTTTCTGAGCTTTCTTGTAAAGATCCTCAATGATCTGGTGAGTGCTATCATGGTGAACAAGAGCTGCAATAATTGCATCGTTATTGACTTTCAGCTGACTCTTCAAGGCATGCTTCTCATCATTGTCATTTTGGGATGCATTATCTAATGGGTCATCCAAATCAGCATTATACATAAGTGAGGTGCTGCTAAAGAAGTCACATGACTCCTCATTACATGAATTGTTGGCGACATCCAACTGGTGGTCACGATCTTTATCCATATCTTTTCCATCTTTTCTTTGATCAAGTGAAGGTTGAGAATCAATGGAAGTCGGTTGCTCTTCTCTAGTAGACCTTCCTGTAACCTCTAGATTTGCTCCCTCTTCTTTAGCCTCTCCTTCATGCATTGATTCAATATTTGTTTTACAACCTTGTGCTTCGATGACAACCACATAAGGCCTTTCTTCAATAACTGGTTTAGTTTTTTGTTCACTTATGGATTGATGTATGATAGCTAGAAACTCTTCATATAAATTTCTGCACCTATCTTGTGCAAGTAGATCCTAAGCCAAATCCTGACACTGCTTCTTTAATCAAAGTCTTGTGTTGTAGCTTTGGATGAAAGTCCATGAAACTAGAGAAGGTTAAATCTCTCTGAACCTGTGGAGGAAGTGTGTTATACTCATCATACATGCCGAGTATTTCTATCCTTTCATTAGGTTGTGAAATCTGGGCTAATTGTTGCTGTACCTTAACAAGATCCTTCAAGGTTTTTTCCAAACCTTGCATCATTCCTAGCTAAACACTACTTGTCTCTGTAGGTGAATGTTCGGACTTACACTGCTCAAAATCTTCAAATTAACTTGTAGCTGTGGCGTAAATCCCTTTCCTCTGATGGTGAAAAGTAGTTTCTGTTTCAATAATATGAACAGGTATTCCACCCTATAACCAACTCTCAAATTCCGAATTCCTGCTGTTGCTGTAAGGCTGTAAGCGAATATTGCCTCCAAGTAATGATTTGAAGTATACCACTGTACGGATCTCAGCTGGGTATTATTAAAACTGACTGCAACTTTCTGAAAGCTAGGGGTGGATGATTGTCCAAGTTTAACAAATCTGAGAGTCTGTAATGATCCTAACTGGTCCTTTCCCAAATTTCCAATTAGAGATCGCGGATGTACATCACAGTATTTCCTTGCAATAAATAATTCGAAGTTGACAGATGGCGAAGCACTAACAATGCTGAATGTTATACTGAACTGATGACATACAATTTTAATTCCCAACATACAATTCTTTCTAGTTGTTACAAAATTAAAGTTATCTTATCCTTGATTCTGAATCCTCAAAGGTAATGAACACTAGATGCAATTGGACAATGCAAAGATAAGGAATATACATTCAACGTTCCAATATTTTCAATTTAAATACATATATAATGCCGGTTGATGATCTCTGATTTCATATATTCACCAAACCACTCTCTAACTATGCAATACAGAGATGAATCACATACCCGTATGGTGAGGCAATGGACTGGAAGGTAAGGGTACTGTCGTGTTTAACTGCCAATGCTATTCGCTAAAGGCCTGTGTGTTGTATGCTCACCCGTGCCTTCAACACTCTCGACTGTGCTGCCTGTGCACAGATACATCTGACTTGACTAGGAAGGGATTCAATAAAATACCTCCAGCGTGATACAAATATTGTCCCAGCATACAAATCACTCTATTCTAATATAGTGGAATGAAACATTATGTCTTGGAGTCAGTGTGAGGATTTTCGCGAAGTCTGGTATGACTCCAGCACCACGTCCTTTGACAGCAACCACGACCCAGCCACTGAATGAAGCCTGTGCTGGTATTAGAGGCGGTTGTGGGAAGCGTTGTTTGTGAAGTCTCAGCGTGCGTGCACTACAGTTTAACCATGGGAATTCTGGCAAATGGGAATTGAATGTTCTTGCCTCCACGACTGCAGTAGTGGTATCAACCACGGCTTAGTCTAATCACAAATCCCAATAGACGTCCAGTCTATATTTACTGTAAGTCCAGAGATAGTTCGTTGGTCAGTATTAATGAAGTAGCAGACCATAAGATTTGGCCCCTGTGCTCTCTGAATGTAAGAATGAATAACAACTCGCGATATTTAGCCCGTGCCAATCGCAGTCCCGCATCCAATCTTCACACTGCCAAAATAACTTGACTCCCAACGTCAAGTAAAACTGTAGCTCTGTAATTCTGGTCCAGATGACTTCAATAAATCCAAGCGTTGTGAGGGGGTTGAGTATCTACCAGCAAAAAGGGGTTACGGCTGCCAAGGATGAACATCAAGCACAAAATTCCGCACATGACAATCCGGACGGTTCACACTTCTAATAAATACCAGTCCCGAGCTCTACAAAGTACTCCCCGCTGTTAACCGTCACACTTCAGTGTTTGTGGGAGCTGTGTACTGTTACCACTGCTCTCACTTTCCCGTGTTTGCCAAGAGGAGGTACCCGCAGGCCATTCAGTGTCACCCGTGCTGAACAAGAGCAATATAATATATACGGTAACTAGCTAGTGAGTTGCACGACATATATAACCCGGTTACCTTTGATGTATGGAGACTATCATCTAACGCGTGGGATACTAGTTCCTTCACCAACGTGTGGGATACTAGTTCCTTAACCAACGCGTGGCATGCAAATTTGTCTCAGACCCGTCGCCTTCCACTAGCATCCGCAGGATATTACAGCTCCCCGCATGAAGTATAAACAGAGCCAACTCACGGTATCAACACCCCGTATAAGATAGCGAAGGAAATTCAACGTGTTTCAACGTTTGATGCCAACAATGCCTAAGTCCGCAGTCAAAGTCGAGAGGTGAAAAAGGTCCCCCAAAATTGGTTCATTAACTCCTTGCTGCATGAGCAGGCTGTGTCTGCAAGCCATGTTTGAACCTAGAATCTCTAACTCTAGAGTGTTCCTTATTTTATTGCTCGTTAAATCTGAACCCAAGATGTAAATGCAATAATATTGATTTCTGGATTCATAAAAAAAACCTTCTGTAGATTCGTTTCTGAATAAACTCCACAGGCTGGTAGGAAAACCAGCTCTGATACCACTGTAATCACCCAAACCGGGTCTTTCCCAATTTTCCACAAATATTTCCCATACAGATTTAAACATTCAAATGCATGTAGTAAACCATTGATTCGATAGCAATAAACCAGCAATATATTCCAGTGAAACCCCCAACAAATATTATTGCATCATACAACAACAATACAAATCCGAACTAAAATATGCAACAGGATATCAAATAACATAAAAGAACCTGTGAATACAATGGCGAACTCTTCTGTGAATCCGCACCGGAGATGAATTGGGTTTCTATCCAATCCACCGAGAAAGCCTGAAGGTTTCCGTCCTCAGGTTTCAGAACCGAAAGCTGAAGCTCTCTGGATTCTCCAAGAGAAAATAAATTCATAAAACTAAGCATACACAATGAGACTCCAAGTCTTCTTTTAAAGTTGCAGCTGTGACTCTTCAATTTTCCCACTTTGTCTCTTCTTATTCCACTTAAAGTCACTTTTTAAATAAATATAACCGTTGGGTTATAAAGTGACATAATAAAATAAAGTAAGGAATCTTCTGGCATTAAAACGGAGGGCTTAACGAATTCGTATGAAGACGTATAATAGCTTGTCGGAAAGCTCTCGGCGAGATGCTCCAAGTCCACTACTGGAATGCCAGAAAAACTGAGTTCTGCCAACTTACTATAAATAGTAAGCACCCTTGAAACCCTGTGGAAACTGATCCGATTGGCCTGAAACTGAAAACACCTAAGCCAAACATCCCTCTGATCACCTGCCAAACCTCAGTTAGCCCACCGGACCATGATGAAAAGGCTAACTATAAGGCATGAAATAATGTGGCCCGAAAAGGGGACATTACATTTTCAAAAGATATTCAATTTATATATCTTTCCTCCTTTGGCATGGGAATTTGGGAACCTGACTTGGACTGATTTTTGGCTTTAGTGGTAATTGGTAGTTTTCGTAAAGCTGACAACTCATGGGGAATTTGTGGAGGTTAGGGGACAATTGGGAAAAGATCGTTTCCTTTCCTTGGGAGTGGGATTTTGGCGCCTAATTTGAGTTTTAAAACTGATTTCATATATGTATGGGTTTTACTGCATTTTGGATCATGCTTTTTTGTTTGAGATAATGCTAAGCTTTGGTTTGTTTGTTTAGTGGTTGATAAAGTAGTGGAGGAGACTGTAGAATAGGAGTTTGAAGGTTTCCAGATGATCTAAGGACGAGAGTTAGAGGATTACCAGGTGATCTAAGTCGAGAGTCAAGAATTATCATAGAATAATCTCATTTAGAGATTATCATTGTGATGAAAGATTTGGTAGTGTCAACAGTTTTCAGTATTGTGGTTTGCAAGTTTCAGGCGAGGGTTGGAAGCTGTAGAGTGTTTCTGGGTGTGTTGAGTGTTGCATAAGTTCACGGCAGTCTTGAAGCTGTGGGATTGATGTTATTTTGTCATTAATTAAGCTGGCTTGAAGTTTGGTGAGCTATTCCTGAAGTTTGATGAAGTTTGCAATGACTTTGCTTTCATTTTTGCTTGTAGATTTTGTATCACATTCGCAGAATATGTAACATGATTTTTATAACAGCAAATCAATGTATTTTTCTTGAAATAAATCTTAGATAATCATTTAATATCATTTTAAAAAGTTTCTTGAAGTTTGGTTGAATTTCAGAATCTACATATTAACCACTCCACCTGATTTCTGTTGTTTGTGTTGTCCTTAATTTTGTATTCGCAAAATGGGGCAACCCTGTGGAAAATTTTGAAGGATAAATTCTCTATGGCATTTTCTTAGTTGCTTTTTCTTGGTCTTGTGTTTGGTTTTTGGTTTTGTTTTCATCCTAGATTGATGACATTTCCAATTACGCTCATTTTGAGCTATCGTAAGCCGCAATCGGAACTGTCTAGCAAATGATATTAAGGAATTAAGCGTTCTGCAGGTGGGCTTTTTAGGCCTGAGTGCATATCGTTGTTCTTTAATTAAAATCTTACCAAAGTTGACTTTTCGTTAAGCATTGCATAACACATTGGGGGTATTTACATATGAAATGGAAATTAAACTCCATCCTTGTATATTTGCATCAAATATATGAGGCTTTAATAGGTTTTTTCGTGTAATGGTGGGTTTTTAAACTCCGATTACATGTTATCTTTTTAAAAGTTTAATTGTAAATACACATGAGATACCCGTAAATGTTTTAGACTTATACAAAGGTGGTGATTTTTGTGTTCATTACATATCTTAAAATTGTATTTTATCATGTGTTTGGTTTTGAAATCCATTGTAAATCAAACGTGGTTATTTTAATACATTTTCATGTATTTAAAATGGAAAATCATAAGGACATGTAAATGGACCAAAAATTAAAAAAAGCCCGTTATTAATCTTGTGGTGACGATTTTTGTGGCAAATGCATATGTTACGAAATTATATATGCTCCCAAGAAACCCATGTTTCTTCATTAAGAGCCGCGGTTTCGTTAAAAGTCTGAGGGCGGTGTTTTTAAAAGCATTTACATGCTTTGTGAATGAAGAAAAGAGGGCTTCTAAAACGTCACTCGTATTTCTCCATAAGAAGTTGCGCTTCCTCCTCAAAATGCAAGGACGACGTTTTTTTTTGTAAGAATACATGTCTTTTAAACATGTTATGATGCCTGTGTTTTGGAGTAAGAAGTCCACGCCAAGCATTGTTGTGTACGCAATAAATAAATTTGAAGCTTGAGACTCCAAGTTTAGAAGCCGCTGAGCCTGGAAACACTGAGTTAAACAAAATTTTCGCCATGAATTAATGAAGACTTTGATTTGTTTTTGACTTAGAACTGTTGCCATTTATCAACCAGAAATCCGCATAAATGGGAAACGCATCAATGCTAAGGTGTTCAATGCAAAAACTAACTATATTTCTTCCCTCATTTTTGTCATTTCAAGACACATGTTCACAGATTTTCAGGGTCGTTTTTGCTTTTATATGGGTCTTTTTTAGTAAAAACGTGATTATTTCTACTCATTCGATGATGGTTTCAGCTTTATCATGGTCGTTTTTTGCAATCTGGGGTCGTTTTTGCTTGAAACGTGACTGAATCTGCTCCATTTTATAGTCGTTTTTGGTTGTTTATGTATCATTTTGTTTAAATGGCAGTATTTTTATCATATCTGTAGTTGAATGTGCTCTTCTAGTGACCATTGTGATCCCTAACGTAATTGTTTTTACCATTATTTGGGTCGTTTTTGCTCAAAATTGTGGTTATTGTACATTATAATGGAGGTTTCTGCTAAAATATTCCATTCTTAGCTGTGCCTAGGGTTTTACTTTGTGCCATTTTGTTAAAAACGAGATTTCTGAATTCGTTTTTATGCATTCTTGAAGTCAGATTCAAGGGTTTTTCCTTGTCTTTATACATTGGCAATCATACTTAAAGTTCCCAGTGTGCAGCTTAAACATTTTTACCCCAAGTGATTTCAGATCTTGAAACCATATCACAAGATGCTAAACTTCCAATATCTGACTGCATATCCAAGAAAAGAAAGCAGTATTCAAGAATGAATAAAGCATGACAGAGGAGAAAGATTTTGTCATAAATAGTGCTAATAAACCAAGGATATTTGCCGGTTGTGAATAAAAGAGAAGATAGTAGTAATCCTAAAACTATGACAGTGCTTTGTGAAAGATAATCTTCAAACTACAGTGAAAGAGAATAAAGTGCAACTATAGTTCACAAATGATCAAACAGCAAAGGAACGAATTGTATGGAGTAGCAGTAAAATGTCTGATGCACAACATGGCAGATTGACAGAGATGATGACCACATTCTAATAATGATTTGGAAGGCAAATCAAGTGTCAAAGTAAAAATAATAAAGTCAGATATCAAGGGTGTCAATGGATGAGTCTCAGAGGTTGCAGAGGAGAGGTAACTGTAGAGTCTTTGATTAAGAAGACAGCTACAAAGGATATATGTCAAGTTGTGCACAATAGAAAACTATAACAGCATATTCATTTTTGAGCATTGGGGGTACATGGAAATCTATTTTGAAGAAAATGGATTATTAAAGCATTTACAAATCAGTTGTTTTAAGGATGGCAAAGGTGTGGATGCATTCATGAATCATAGTCATGTCACTGATCAGCAATCATTTAGAAACTAAAGTCATCAAAACTTGTCTTCAAGTTCTGGTTGCTCTTCAAAGTTTAAAGATCACAAAGCTTTTAAATATCTATGTTGGTGTTCCTACTCTTCAAGCTCACCACCTCAGCCTTGCAGAGAATTTCCTCCTTAAAAGCTTGTTCTTCTCTTCAAATGTTGTGAATTCGATTGCAAGAAGCATGTGATTATCACAACATGAAGTTCTTCCCAAAATGGTGCAAATTGAAATTCAACGAATTTCTTTCAAAGTTGCAATGCAAGTTCTTCTTCACTCATTTTTCTTGCACGTGTAGTCGGACTAAAAACCCCGTTCTTGATGGTGACTTTCCAAAATGAATGAGAAGAGACCAAGTTCTGCCCCATATGCAAGATGCAACAAAAAGCCCACCTTTTCATATTCTCATGTGGAAAAGACAAGTGTGAAGCTTCCAATATGCCATGTCTCCAAAAAAGTCCACCACGCACATGGCATATCCATCCATGAAAAAATACCTTTCCCATCTCATTGTTCCATGTTTAGACTTTCTGTCCAAGATGTGTAAAGGGTTCCAAAAAGCCCACCTTCATTCTTTTTCATGGCTTTTTATAACATGCAAAACTGTCAAAAAAGCCCGCCTTTTTGTGTCCTTTTATGACCTCAAACAAATGAAGGTTCGTGATGCAAGAAGCAAAGTACTCCCCATACGGTTGCAAAGAAAAGAGATCTTCCCCAAAATACGGCATGTGGTGCTTTTCCCAACATGTGATTAAGTTTTAAAATCCTGATTACACATTCCAAGGTTGTAGAAGCATATGAAGCAGGAAACACCATATGATGGAGTCATCCAAAGAAAGGGATAGAAGACGCAATGATGATTGCAATAGAATGCTTTCAAAACTGAAACAGAAAGACACAAAGATGCCTCTCAGTGATCACCATTATGATGCAGAGCGATATGCAGACTCATGTTTTGGTTCGAGATGCTTTCACCAAACCATAACACATCAATCATTGGGCATCCTGTAGCAACATGAAGACCAAAAAAGGATGATGCAAATAGATGTTGTGTCTTGTCAGACACTTAGATGCTTTCATTATGCATTTTGTAAAAGTGTAGAATCTTTGACAGATTACATGATAATATGTAAAGTAGTCTCATGTAATCATGCTGCAAGGACATTAGGTCTTGCAGCATTGAATAAGTCAAAGTTAGTTAGTTAGAGATAAGGTTTGAATAAGTCAAAGTGGTTGAGGGTTTCCCCTTTCTTCTCCACTTTTCTCTTTCCTCTTTTCCTATATAAGGAGGGGGGTTCATTGTAAATATCATCTTTTGTTGTGTGCAAGAAAACTATAGACAATTCTCTTGTATTCTGAAAACTTTGAGTTTCATTGTGCAAAGTTGAGCATTTGAATAAAAGAACAAGAATTGGCAAACTTTGTGTTGTTAGTTTTGAAAATTAACGAGTGTGTTCTTATGTCGCATTGGTTAATCCTTTGTCAAAATTAATAGTTATCTTGCATGTATCATTTGAGCGCTTTAATTCAAGTTGCCTGAAGACTTTGAGCTTCAGGGAATTAGGATTACTATAGAAAATAGTGGCTGCAATATTCCAAGGACTGAAGACTTTGGGCTTTAGTATTGGGAATTAGATAGATAGAGTACTTATTTGAAGTGAGGACAAGAGACTTTGAGCTCTTGTATCATTTCATCTTTAGATAAATTTACTGCTGTCTCAGTTGATTGTTCTTAAGTCAATCTCTGAGCCACCGGTATTACTGTTGCAAGGGGAACTGTATGTGTTACAGTTCAGTTCTACTTGAAGCCACCTACGGTAAGAAGGGAGCCTCCCCTATTGCTGAGAGGAGAGAGTAATCTCACACACTGCTGCCTAAAATACACATATTGCAAGTTGTAGTCTCAGTGACTTGCAAAATATCTAGCCAACAGTTTGCAAGATTAAAATTTCAGTTTAACTTGGATAAGTTAATTTCAAGGGTCTGGAAAGAGAAATTAATTCCACATGATGTCCTTTGTTGCAAAATTTATTAGAATATTAAATTCATTTAATTTGGGACATTACAATTTTGCTGCTTCAGCACAGCTCCAAAACTGGCAACTTCAAACAAAATGCAAACCTTGAATGCTATCTAGATATTCAGTACAAAAATCCAAAACTCTTATAATCAAATGTCACAATATCAAATGGCACAAACATCCAACACAGCAATGATGAAGATGCCAACCAATTTCTGTCCTAGCTTCCTCAGTTTAATCGTATTGACATTTTGTCAAACACTTGTCGTGCAAGGTCGCTGTATACTGATTTCTGAGTTTAGTGCTTGTCTTTGACCAGCGAGAATGATATGTTTTTGGTTTTTTGTCTATATTCTGATTTTTTTTTGTGTTTTATAAATTTTTCCCAATTTTTTTTTATTTTTGAAGAATGAGATTCAATGAACAATTTGTCTATACAAAAATAACAACTGCGATTCAAATATACACTAGTTTGAAACCATATGATTCTTTGATTAATACCAAATGCACATTACAAGAATCCGTACCAGGATTTTATTGAAAAGGAATGAATGCTGATGAGTTTTCTACCAATTCCATTTTGACCTACTTGCTGAAACTGATAAATCTGGGCATGAATTGAGACAAATGTGCTACAGTTTAATCCTCCAATAGTGGCGTCTACTGCTGGAAGAAACGGGAAGTCTGAAATGTTGGTTTTTTTATAATCAGAAATGAAAGTATACAGCACAAACAACGAAAATAGAGAACACAACACACAGGATTACCCTGGGAAAACTCTCAACCTGAGGGAGAAAAACCCAGCCACAAAAATGTTCCATTATTGATAAATAAGTAGAAGTCTGAATTTTACAATAATCACAAAACTGACTTAGCCAATGAAATGCAATAACTACTAATTATTCACCGTACATGATAGTTCACAGAGACAATAAAAAATATAGCATATGTAATCTCTGCAAACAAGGAGTAGGACTGGATACCAAAAATGTTCCAGCTAAAACATGTAAGCTACGAAAGAAATACGAAATGCCCCGTAGAAGAACAACATAAGGCACATGAAGAGGCAGACTCTTCATTGTCTTTGACAATGAAGAGTCTGCCGTTACCATAGAAGAGACGCCAACAATGCCTGACCCTTCATTGTCTTCACGCAATTGATCATATGAAGATTACTGTTGCCGAAAGACTTTAAACATTTTGGGCATGACGTTGAAAAGAGAGACAAAATTTCTGCAGAAATTGGGAGAAAGATATCTCCCGAAGTTATATCTCCAACACTCCCTCTTAGCTAGGAAGGTACCTTTCCAGATATCCATGTCATGGAATCTCTCAACACGACACCCACAATGGCTACACCCATTTGTGGAAAAGATTTTTATCACGGAATCTCTCAACGTGATAACGTCATAGAATCACTCAACATGACATCCGCCATGGCTACTCCCATGTGTGGAAAGAACATATACACAAACTCACATCACAGAGTCACTTAACGTGATGTTGTCATGGAATCTCTGAACATGACGTCCATCATGGCTACTCCCATGTGTGGAAAGAAGCATATACACAAGTGCCCATCACGGAAACACTCAACGTGATGTCGTCATGGAATCTCTCAACATGACGTCCACCATGGCTACTCCCATGTGTGGAAAGAGGCACATCTCTCAAGGGCTTTCACCTCATATTTCTCCATCTCAGAGAAATATGCATTTAAGAGCAATTGATGTTGAAACTCTCTCTCAGCAGAGACTCCCTTGACAAGGGCAACATTCTCACACTGGAATGAGAAAGAGCTTCTCACAACTTTGATTATCACAATAAATTACAGTTGACTCCAATGTTCTACCAAACAAGGAGCTTTCGAAATCACACTGCTTCTCAAGCTTGTTGATCCTCCGCAAAGGACTTGACACTCCATCTGCCACTCAAGCTCCCTCTAAATGTAATTAATAGTATTCTCCAGTCTTGGCTTCATGGGTATGAATAAATTCAAATGTCAGTGAATCTCTAACTCGATATGAAGGAAGAGTCGCTGCAGAGTATTTGCACACCTGAACCAGGCAATATACTGGACATACTTTGTTCAATGCAAAGAAAGAACCCACAGATTGCAGTCACATCCAAATACAAGCCCACTGTCTGTAAATTCTTCAACAATTGATACAAAAGTAAACACAATGCAAATGCCCAATGTGATGACTCTCTTGATCCTGCCAAGGTTTCCTTAATAATGTTGGCTCAATAAGTCTGGAAGTATACCGCTGTAGTGTCTCAGCATACATATAATTTCCAATTGCAAACATTAGAAAGTCTGGGCGATAAATATTAAGACATCAACCTTAATAATAGAAGGCAGCTACTATTAAAATATTCGGGCAAAACATTAATTAATAATCTTGTCACAAATCTATCCACAAACATATAATAAATAAAATCTCAATTTAAAAATCCAAGCAGTTAGAATATTAAATTTGATAATAGGATTTATCTGCAAATTTGCCCAGACCGAATAGTTCTAGAAGACTTCCCTTATCCAAATGGCAGGCAGCCGATGAGGCATTGTAACATGTTGGTTTAGACCTTGAAACTGAAATTGCCTCACACTAGTAACTACAGTTCACAACTATAGGAAAGTCTTCAATATTCCCGTAGTGATTTCCTGCTCTAACAATCTTCTGAAGTGAATGGCATTGATGGATCCCTGCTGTAGAAAACCACAATCCGTTACTTCTGTTTATTCTCCAAGCTTGTCTGCATCTCAGACAGCCATATTGAAGACTTAGGCTCGAGCCGGGTGGATTTTGGAATATTCTTATTTGTGAATTTAAATTTGTGCACTATCAATGAGCCACCAATCAAGAGCTTTCTAGAAATGATTAGATCTCCTGCGCTTGCGTCAATAGGAAGTAAATAGGCACACCATAACTCACAACCTTGGAGGTAGAATATGCCAAATACTGCATACAGGAATAAGGAAGTGTGTTCAATACCACCAATATGAAGTTTTCACTGTATGAAGGAACCATGGCATTTACTATACAGCTTTAGATTCATAAATAACAATGTTTGATCCTTTTCAGCACTTGCTAGCATTCATGGCACACAAAAAATGATTCCTGATAACAATACACTAACAATATTGACACTTCCCTTCATATACTTTCAGACCAAGAGGAGTTGACTGTAATACGGATCAAAAGACAACTCCTCAATTCCTCATTAAAGATTCTCTAGTATTGACTCTATATCAAAGAAATGACATTGAATAGCTTTGCTGTGCCATGAATAAGAACCGACAGAATTAGGAAGGCCCAAGTCTCTATCTCACGACAATCCTTCTTTCATATATATAATATTTCCATTGCATTGTATCTCAAAAGCCACACAGTCTGTAAGAACACAACAATAATACAATATCGAACCTCTTCACATCGTCCACAAATTATAAACCAGATTAATAGTTTCTTCCTCAAACATATTCAAGAACCAATCTCAATATTAATATTTCGTAAATCTCCAGGCTAAACCCAATGGTTTGCTAATGGAATTAATATTCATGACACAAGCTTTCCGTTTCAAGTCAAATTATACCGTAAATCCTACAACAGGAATGAAAGAAGCACCCAACTCCCCAAATACTTCTACTGGTAGATACTTTCAGGTAAAATATACCCGCTACTCTCTAATACACAACTTGAATAGAACCAAACTTTGACCTGAGGGAGAAGATGTTGTTATCCTGGGTAAAACTATCAGACATAGTTCGCACGCGAGTAGAGTAGAAACATCTCTATGCACTATTTATTTCAGCTTTCAACAACAATAAAGAGATGCAATTTCGATATTTTAAAAAAACCGATAACGCACAGGAACAGTTGTGAATAAGGAACCCCTCTCTCTCTCTCTCTAACAATATATATATATAGAGAGAGAGAGATGTTCATACCACCATGACATTTAACATGACTCTGATACCATGTTTTTTTTTTTATTATCAGAAATGAAAGTATACAGCACAAACAACAAAAACAGAGAACACAACACACAGGATTACACTTCCCCAACATTTGATAGACTCATTTCATATGTTTTATGACCGCACTCTCAATGAGATTTATGTTTTTAAATGAATTTAACTATGTTTTTAATAATATGTTGAGTTTTGCAAGCTTTTTGCCGAGTCCCTAAGTTTCAGTCAAAAATTGAGTCTGTAGAGTAATTCCAAGTCACGAGTTTTGAAAACTTTGGTTGTACTAATGGAAGAAGAATAAGTTCTACAACATGATTGTATATTTGATATTTGAGAATGGAGCATCCCAAGACTGCTAATGTAGCAATTTGAGAATGTTATTTGACACGAGAACGTTGCAGGTTTGGATTCTTTAATATGATCATTTAGTACAAGCATTTGAAAGTGTATTTTGTCAAGAGAGGGTTTCTATACAGTAGTTGAACACATCTAGTGCCAAAATTTAGTTAATATGTCATTATTTATTCTGGGTTTGGTTTCTATTCCAGTCCAATTTATATTGTTTCTTATAAGTAGATTTCTTATGTGCATATAGTATTAAGGTAGCCTAGCTTCTATTTTCAGTTGCAAAGAAGCATATGCCTGTTTAAAATTTCGCCACATGGTATTAATTTAGGTTTCTGGAGAATAAGTTATGTATAAGGTGCCTCTGCATATTCTATTATGATATTATCTTTATTGAACAGCTGTATTGGCTAAATTATAGTTTAATAGTAACATTCTCAATGTGGTTGCACTTCTACTGGTGCAATATAACTCGTGTGATTATCTTTATTACCAACATTTTTGATGTTGGCCATTGTTTTCGTGTTGTCAAAGTTATCAAGCATACATTTAATTTTTTCATTTGTTGCACAAGTCCTTGCACTTGCATTCAATACATTCTCTGAACGTTTCATACTTGATGCTTTAATTGTTGTATGCATATTTTGTCCACTAGGTGACTGAAGAGTGTTTGCATAAAGCAATAGCAATTTGTGGACCAGGAGTGGAGTTCAAGAATATTGGTCGAACAATAAAGTATACATATTTGAAACCATTATTGCCTCAGTGCTAATTGAATAAATAATGTTTTAAGTTATTTTTCTAGTCAAAATATATCATATATTCCATGTTATCTACTAACTTTTATGTCCTTGTGTGGTAGTAATTTAAAAATTTAAAATAGTTGAATGTATTCACTAGTCTTTTAATCTGAATTCAGTTAACGAGCACCTCAAGAAAGATAACTTAAATCCTTTCAATTGCAAACTGAACTATCAAATATATATGATTCCAGTTTAAAGCTGACCTCGTGGAGGGTATTCTACATGGAGATTCAGTTTAAATGAAAGTTAATAATTGTATCAACAAAATTGTTTATATAATGCAGTTTATAGAATGTCTTCATTAAAAGACAAACATAAATACTTCAATATTACTTTTATTGATCAATCTCTTGCGTGTACATGTATGCTTCTATGTAAATGAACAATAGAGATTCATTTGCAGAAGTGTAATGATCCGACCTTATTTTTTATGCCATTTTTTTGCCACTTTTCACAATATCATTTTTTTGGCAAACATAAATACTTCAATATTACTTTTATTGATAAATCTCTTGGGTGTACATCTATGCTTCTATGTAAATGAACAATGGAAATTCATTTGCTGAAGTGTAATGATCTGACCTTATTTTTTATGCCATTTTTTGCCACTTTTCACAATATCATTGCATGGTCATTCCATCAAACAGTTTGTGTGCATACTGGCTTATAATATTTCTGATTGCAATATTTTGTGACATTTGCTTTGATGGTTTTGAACAAGTTTCCAATATTTTATCATTCATAAAACTTCAAGACAATACGTCAAACATTATCATTCCAAATCAAACAATAATTATTGACGGATTTTACTATTGCTGTTCACAAATACAAAACTCGGGATAATCACTTTTCTGATCTTTCTATTAGCAGTTATAAGCATACAAATGTCTGCTGGGCATTAATTACGCCAACTACAAGAGGCTCTGAATCTGTCCAACTTCAACGATTGGCTTGTTTCTTCCAACTCCAAGAGGCTTTGTATGTGTCCAACTTCAAAAATTGGCTTGTTTCTTCCTCACGACCCCTCCAAACTGTTGTAGCAGAGTGTAATCTCCCCATTTTCCAAATGAGTCATTTATTGGAGACTGTTAGCCTATTTTGTTCTTGTAGGCTAAGTCAGATATTGTAAGGGAATAAATAATCAATTAAATTTTAAATTGTCCTAAGTTTCTCTCGATTATTATATTTAATTAATTAAAACCTAAACCTTTGTTATTTTATTAAAATGACTTTATTTTATATCAATGGAAAATTATAAAGTGGGTCACTTTATGAGCGGAAAGGTGAAATAAAAGAAAATAAATAAAGTAATAATAGAAGGGGTTGAGAGCCCAAAAGACATTTATTCTTGACTTGCTATTTTCTTGGAGAGCTTTGAGAGCTTCTGTTTTTGGTTCAACAAACCCTAGGATGAAAACACCTTAGGTTCTTTCTTGGTTGATTGGATGAAAACCCATTTCAGCCAACCTCGGTGGATTCACACAGGATTCACAGGTGCATCTATTGGATTGAATTTCAAAGTTTGGATGTGAGAAAGATTTATCTATTCTGCAGGTTGAAGTTTAGTTGATTTTCGGGGTTTGCAGGCAAACAGAAAATTATTATTTTGATTTCCGAATAAGAGTTCATGATATTGTTTGTACTTAAAAGACTATAAAAAGTAAATACTAGGGAACAAGTTCTGGATGCCATGGAATGAATATTTGTTGCTAGGTGCAAAAATAATCTCTTGTTGGGCGATGGAATACATGGGTGATTTTGGATGATGAAATCCTTATTTCTAGCTGCCATTTCCGAAGCTAAGCTGGGCACATTTTTCCTGTGTATAAATCTTAACTTGTTGGGCATTTAAATAAACCTTGCCAGGCAGTAAGGTGTGGACAGGTGAAGGTGATTTGGATGTGTTCTTGGCTGGTTGCTTCCTAACAAGCTAGCAAGATGTTAGGCTATCGTCCCAAGAGGAATCATGAAACTTGGAATGAGGATTTGGCAGCTGATAGCAGTTTGTTGAATGTCTGAAACTCATTCTGTTTCCTGGCACAGTTCAGGGACAGACTTCTAAATGTGATTGAAGGTGTGGCGTTAGCATTTGAAGACTTTTCGTTTGTGAGCCTAGGCGATTGAATATCTGCTGCACTTATATGTTGATCTTGCATTTTATCAGAGGTCAGAAAGGTAATTAACTTTATTTTTGTACTTATCTTTGAGCAGCCGATACAAACTTCATATTCCTCCCTCTCAAATGCATATTGAATGTATGGCAAGTGTTGGCATTAATGGTAAAAGTTTGATGTATTGCCTTCAAGTTTTATAGTGGTTAATATAATTAAAAATTTGTTCAAAAATCATAAGGATCCTCTATAAAAACTTTGCAATAAAAAACACTCTATAATAAGGGTGCACATGAACTATTTGATAAAATGTCAATAAGTTAAAAATCAGAAATATTTCAAGTATGTTAGCGAAATTCTAAGTTGGGGTTCTTACAGTTGTATCAATGTTGTGCATCCTGCTAGCCTGAGGATAGTTAAAAGATAATTTTCAAATTGCTTCTAGCAAGTGACTAGCACTTATACATTTCAGTTTTAGCAGTGGTAAGTTGGTATCAAGGCTTGTATTTAGTGGCTAAAGAAAGACGAAGTCATTTAAGGAATTCACGAAAAACAAAATTGCAAGTTTTTGAAGAATATCAGAAGAATCTAACATTGTTAGAGCATCCAGAGATGCTGAAACCTTATTTATCATTTGGAAAGAAAGAAGGACAAAAGAAAAGAACTTCTCCATTGGAGGGAAGGATAAAGACTGTAAGAATGAACTCAAAAGGAGAAAACTTTGCTTCTCATGCAAAGGAACTTGGGAGCCTAATCACCTATGCAAGGATAAAAATTGAAGTTGTTAGAGGAAGAATCAAAAGTCACAGGAGAGGCTGAAAAAGAGATGGAACAAGAATATTGTCAAATTGCCCCTCCAGACATTTCAGTAAAGGAGCATGCTTATGTTGAGCTAGCTGAAAATTTCAGTGCTCTCTTGTCTTCTCTTCAGGAAGTTTGCAAGGAAACACAGGAGTATTCTGATCCTGAGGATCATGTTGCTTCCAAAAACGTGGATGAAGCTAATTTTTCAAGTGCTCCTATGAGTGAAGAGGAGTACATGGGTGTCTATGATAGTGCTGAGATTGAAGGATATGCTGATTTGGAGTTTGGTAAATCAGCAACTAATGATAATTCATACAAAGGTATGGATGTTTTTGATGACTCATTGATTGTGCATAGAGCTGTCCTAACCTCAATGAAGGGAATTCAGCAAAAGTAATGATAGAGAGGTAGCCAATTTTGAAAATTATGCTAAGAAGAAAATTCAGAAAAATGGTTATGTGAAGAGCCAAATCCCTTGACTAAAGCTGATCAAATTTCTAGTGCATTTTAAATTTTGAAGAATCAATTATCGGAAACTAAGGAATAGGTTGTTCAAACTTCAACTCATTTTGATTGCATACACAAGCTCATTGAATACCTCCTTTGGACAGCTCAACTGTATCAAATCTGTAGACTATCAAACATGCTTTAAAAGTAATGCAGTCTGATTACCTGCATTTTCTTTCAGATAGAGGCTATGCCATCAAGTTTGCAGAAAGGACTTATAGATTATTCATAGAAAAAGAGGAAGAAGTAGATGAGCTTAACCTTGAGCTAAGTTTAGCTCGCTTTACTCTCTACAAAGTAGAAAATTAGTCACCTGTTGCAGCCACATCTATAATGTCCCCAAATTAATGGAGAGTAAATTAATTAAGTGGTCCTAGAATTTTAATAATATCACGACTTTATTTAATTAATTAATTATTAGATAAAGGGGCCAAAATAATAAAATAATAAATAAAATGATGATGGCCCATTGTAACCTTCCAGATAATTCTTGGAGCCCTTTATAAGGAGGTGGCTGGCATCATAGGAAAAACATCGGGGAGTTATCTTTTCTTGTGTGTTTGCGATTCTAATTGGAATTGAGTCTTGTGTGCAGCTTCGGAGGTGGAAGACCCTCCCTAGTCTATATTTGCAGTTTCGGTGGTTACCAGCCACCCTAGTCTGCCATGGGAGATATCGTTTCAGATATTTCACTGTGTACTTCATTGTCAAATTTGTAAAGTCTTCTTGTGAAGACAAATTTGTGCATCTGGATATAATCTGAGAATATAAGTCTCCAATTGATAGCATTTCATTCTTGTGGTTTGCATATGCTTTGATCTATGATCTATTGTGTTATCTTAGATTATAATAATAGTCATTCATATTTCTTAATAGATCGAGTATAATATTTAGTCGTCAGGTACAAGTGCTGAAGGTTGAGTGTCGAAGGTGTCAGGTGCTGAAGGGAGCCGAAGGGTGTCGAGTACAAGAGGGTGCCGAATCTGAAGGGTGTCGAGTGTCGAATGGTGCCGAATTGCAGTGTGCAGCGTGCAGAGTGCTGTCGTGCGATGTGTGGTGTGCAGAGTGCAATGTGCACAAGACAGTGGAAGTGTGCACGACATGGTGGAAGTGTGCACAACACAGTGGAAGTGTGCATGGTACGGTGAAAGTGTGTACGGTGAATGGAGGTGTGTATTGTATAGTGGAAGTGTGCACGGTACGGTGGAGGTGCCATTAGCGTACAGAGGGGTCACTGTAGGGATGTGTGTGGGTGTTGTATGGTGGAGGAGGCCTCGTCTGTCATTCGGGACATTACAATGGTATCAGAGCCAAAAATCTTGCCAGCCTGTGCAATACTTGGGATGATTATAGAAATGGAAGAAAGGGATAATGATTGGTGCCACTAAAATTGCTAAGTGGTATAAGAAATATCAAAATAGGAAGAATCTTCTAACATTTCAAGAATATCTAGTTCTGACAGGAAAGAGTATACCTATGCATGAGGAGGTTATCAAAATATCTTATGAATACTCAAGTGAACCTGAGGAGATCAAGGCTATCGATTCCTTTGATAGGTACTATGTAAGGAAAAGAAAAGATGAGTTCGATCCTAAATTAGGAATTCAATCAGAATCAAAGGAAGATGGAAACAGGTTCACATGTTCACCCCAACCACATGAGGATATGGACAAGCAAGAGATAAAAATTGTCCCTTCAAATGGAGAACACCTAAAATTTCAAGATAGTTGCAAGGATGAAGAAGATATTTGTACAAATTTTTTCAAGCCAACAGTCGTTGATCAGCCTCATGGAGATGCAAACTCTACCAATGATCCCTTGCAGGAGCAATCTCTATAGCTGGTGAAATATGGAGTTCAACCTTTGGTTGGGCAAGAAGCGTGCATGATTGCCATCTCTTCGTGTGAGTGGCTTCCTCATGGGAAGAACAAGTTGCACTTGAGCTTTGAGATTCCAAACCATAATTTTTTGAAAGTGATTGATTGGCTGATAGCATGAAAGCTTGGGATACGAGCATCAATGTGTTTGATGATTGGCTTCAGTGGGATCTTGATGACTTTGGGCATGGCAATATTTCCATCAGAGTAGCGTAGTAGAAGCCTGATCGATGTTGACTCTTCTCGTCTACATCTAGGAGCGTTGAGGTAGTGTTCGTGGTCACGATGTAGCATCAAGATTTTTGGGGTTATAACTACCAGCATTTGCGCTTGGTTAGGGATCCTGGAGTTTTTCAAACGGTGGACACTCTTCGGCAGATTTCTTGAGGGCAAGCATTCTTTTGGCTAGGAGGACTGTAATATCCTCAAATTTAAGGAGAGTAAATCAATTAAGTGGTTCTAAAATGTAAATAATATCATAAGGACTTTATTTAATTAATTAATTATTAAATAAAGGAGCCAAAATAATAAAATAATAAATAAAATGATGTCGACCCATTGTAACCTTCTAGATGCTTCTTGGAGCCCTTTATAAGGAGGTTGTTGGCATCGTAGGAAAAGCATTAGGGAGTTATCTTTTCTTGTGTGTTTGCGATTCCAATTGGAGTTGATTCTTGTGTGCAATTTCAGAGGTGGAAGACCCCCCTAGTCTGTAATTGCAATTTTGGTGATTAGCAGTCACCCTAGACTGTCGTTGGAGATATCGCTTCAGATATTTCACTGTGTACTTCATTGTCAAATTTGTGAAGTCTTCTTGCAAAGACAAATTTGTGCATTTGGATATAATCTAAGAATATAAGTCTCCAATTGATAGCATTTCATTTCTATGGTTTGCATATGCTCTGATCTACGATCTATTGTGTTACCTTGGATTATAATAATAGCCATTCATATTTCTGAATAGATCGAGTATAATATTAAGTTGTCAGGTACTAAGTGTCGAAGGGTGTTGAGTGCCAGGTGTCGCAAGGTGCCGAATTGCAACGTGTGGCATATAGAGTGCAGTCGTGCGGTGTGCAGTGTGTGATGTGGGGAGTGTAGTGTGCACGACATGGTGGAAATGTGTGTGGTATGTTTGCTTGACTAGGTAAACTAGTGAAATGCAGAAAGTAAATACACAGAACATAATAAATGCATGCCAGAGAACCAGTTCTTCCATTACTTCATCAATCTCATGTATACAAATGATCATAGTAGTATCAAATACCCGTAAACACCATCATGCCTTTACCCGAAGGTAGTACATACAATATATTTGGACCGAAGGGGTGCAACGCCAACCGTCACAACCGTACCCCAGCTACCTATCCTTTGTCCGACTAACTAAATACCAACAACACATAACAACATATTATTATTCCCTACAACATCATCTCCCCCAAAAAAGAAGTCGTCTCTGACGACTTACAGTAAAATGTAGACAATGTTTACAACTCAATATGACAAAATCACGACTAAGAAGAAGGGGGCTAAGAGAGCCTCCGCGAAGAGGCTGGCCGCATCGCTGAAGAAGCCAAACGAACTCGCAACTCATAGATTTGTTGTGTCCTCTCCTGCAAGTCCCTCTCCGCAACCATCCGATGCTCCAAGGCTTTCTTCGCCATCATAGTTTCCTCCTGGAGCTCCTTCTCCTTCGTATCGGAGGCTGTGTCAGACTAAGGTGCAAAGCACTCCTCTCTGCACTCGCCTCTGCCAACTGCTGATCAAAAGAGGATTTATCCTTCGCAAACCGTGACTCCAAAGCTACCTTCTTTGCCCGGACAACCTTCAACTGAGCCACCATCTCAGCTCGCTCTGCTGCCCAAGCTGCTTGCTAGCTAGCCAACTCCTGTGTACGGTGAGTCAAGTCTCCCTCGACTGGCTCCAACTGGGTGGCCATCTCCTCTTGAGCTCTCTATGCGGCCACGTAGGCAGCCACATGCCCTGCGGAAAGGTACTCCATACGCCTTAGGGTGTAATAGCCCTCGCTGAAGTCCTGCTCTATCTTCCGGACGAGTCTCCACTTTGCTCTCCACCACTTGCTCACTAACGACCTAGGATTCAACATCTTTGTTGTCTCTGTGGTTGGCCATCCAACCAACTCAAAACAAGCTGCAAAGGCTATGGGGCAACCAACTCTCACAAATGCCAATAATTGCTCCAAATCCTCAGTAACATTGTCTAGAGCCTGAGATTGTGCGGAAGCCACAACTCGACGTCCTCGTGCAACCATGTCTGCTAAGTATGCCTCAATGTCCTCCCTAACTGAGTACCTCGGAGGCTCCGAAGGTGCTATGAGCTCCTCATGCACAGGCAACCCCCTAGAACAGAGTCCGCTACTACTGCACGATCCTCGGCCAAGTGCTGGTCCCCCATAGGTGAGGCCTCTGCCTCCAAGTCTACGACCTCCAGAAGTACATCCCGTCGGGGAGAGAGAACTGCAGCTCCTATTGGTGCCAAGGTTGTCCTCTGGAAGCACCTATTGAGCCAATTGCTCATAGCCGCCATGGAAGAAGGGTCAACCACCACTGCCTGTGGATCCTCCAATAACACCGCGTCTATCGTGACCACTGCTTCTGTCCCGACCACATCCAAATGAACCTGGCCCTCCCTCTCCTCAAGAGGCTCCTCATCACCGACCTGCTCCAACTCACCTCCAGGCATATCTCCACCATCCAACAATTCAGGTCCAGACTCAGTCACTGCCTCCGAAGATTCCACAGCTACCTCCACCAAAGTGTAATGAGCCCAACCTGGCTCTTATACTAAAATCAATTTTAATAGAAATTCCTTGTCAAAAAAATGTTTAAATTGCTTTGCAAATGTATCTATATTTTTTCTTGTATTTTCGAGATATGAATTTCACAAGGTAAGCATTGAATGGCTAAAAATAACTTAATATCAAATTCTGAATCCGCTGAATTCGCAACTTCAATCAATTTATTCAAATTCAATTTGATATTCTCAGCCAACATACACCATTATTTCAGAAATACCTATGTGATAATTCTGGAAATTATATTCGATTTATTCAAACATTAATGCATTTGCAATCATCTTAAATCAAATTTATAATTCTGGAAATTATATTTGATTTATTCAAACGTTCATGCATTTGCAATTATCAAATATCAAATGACTGTATCTGAAAATACCATTTTCTTGTCCATGTATGCTGTAGTTCTCTAACAATTGTTAACGCCACTTGGATGCCTCCCACGCGATAGCTAATTGCTGCCACAACCCATGTGTGCCTCACCCGCGGCTGAAGAATGATGCCCGCAGCACTGCCTAGGTCACGTGGCTCCTTGTGGGTGCAGCTTGACGTTAAAACTTGGGTCCAGAAGCCACCCGAAATACTAAAGAGGATCCCAAAATGCTGAAGGGGATCCACCAATGCAAAACGCAGCTCGAATAGGCACGTCCAGCTGTTAACTTCTGTACAAAAATGAATTCGACCTCTTATGCGGGTCATAGTTCAAATAACAATCCAGATTTAGAATTACTTTCTTCCTCCAAGTTACAGGCAAACAGTATGAAGGAAGAGAATTTGGTTATACTTGAGCAACCAATTAAAGAATAGCTCCAGGAGAATCAGTCTTCCAGATGCTAAACCAATTCAGTATCAAACCCTTATACCTCAGCAAGGGATTTGATTTACAAATCAAAACTTCTCAGAGAAAACAAACAAATATAATATAATCAATCGATGATGAATGAATGCCTTGCCTATTGCTTTTATAATTAAAAAGTGTCTCCTCTCACACACTTTTCACTTGAAGCACTTTGATACTTAGGCACATATTGAGTAATATAATTTATTAACTCATTTGGCTCCAAAAATGACCTTTTCATCAATATCATGAAATTACGACACGCAAGGTCCCTGTTTCTTGTGCCCAAGATTTAAAAATTTTCATCTCGGTTCTGACGAGCTATAACACTAAGGTGCCCAACATATAATACCAACAATAATGACAACCTTAGCAAATTTAATTAAATAATAATAATATTTCACCCGTCTTGTGAAAACAACTGAAGAAGCATCAGAATTGAAATCTGTCTGCACTGGAGTGATTCTGATGATAAAAGATGATGAACGAACTTGGCGGGGTGACTTACTAAAAATAGACGCTCTCTTCAAGATTCTTGGAGCCCAAACTGGAAGCCAAAAATGAAAATTGAGAGCATCATTCACTCCTCTAACTCATCTGAGCTCATTGGAACTATCCATTGACTTACTATAAATAGTAAGTTCACACCAATGACCCTCTAAACACCTTGCCAGACCACGAGGATCGCAATAATGACCTGGCACCATCCATTCAATGACCTTGCTAAAAATGGGGACTTTACACAAAGGCAATGCCTGTACCTCCGGTACTATGGCTAGTGTCATGGTCACTAGTGTCCTCATCTGACCAAAGCAAGAATAGTGGTCCTGGCCCCTAGTCCCCCTGTCACCAGAGGAGCCAACTGTGCTGTCGTCGACAGGACATGCCTGGCAAACAGAACTGGCGTGGGTGTGGGTGCTGTCACTGCTGGATTGGCGTCTACAGACTCCACTGCCTCATCCTCCATGATCTGGCTATCACCATCTCGTGAGTCGCCAGAGGTCTCTGAGCTAGCCTCCGGACCACTATCTATGTCTTTGGGCTCCAACTCCTAATTCGTCTGGCGTTGCCTCTTCTGCCCTGTGGGTGCAATCCCGGTATCCAAATACTTCCAATAGAAGATGGGTGGCTCGCGAGGCGCTAAGGTGCCTTGAGGCTTCATTTCCAACTTCTTAGTCGGAATCTGTGCTAGTGTGGCCTCCAAGAACAACCAAATAGCGTGGTGCGGCATATAAAATGTTTGGTGCTGCAAAGTCATAAACTCGTACATATGCTCTGCCAACACTGAAGCCCAGTCATACACGGTTCCATTCATGATGTCGTTCATCAAAATGATCAGAGGGAGAGCAATGTCCGAAGCGCGGCTAGACCCTGTCAGTCGCCTCTTTACCACATCCATGATGCATCGCCCTGGTCCTTTGGCAACGAAGGCTTTCTCCATTCCTCGACTCTTAGAAGCCTCGGCCACCTCGTTCATCTCTGCAGTGGTGAGCGTGCGGGACCGTTTTAATCGAATGTTCTTTGGCATTCCTCGACATCTTCTTTGGCTTTCTTTCGATCTTTTTCCCATTGCGGCCAGGTATACCGAATGCTCTTGTGAAGTCTGCCGCTGTGAATGAAACCTTTATTACCCGCTTGCAATACTCAAATGTGCTTGTCCTTGAGAACCTGTCAAATGTGTTAATCATAATCCGTAGAGGGCTCTCAAAGTTGCGCATGCAGAAGACCGACATCTAAATGACCCAATGGACACCAGCCTTCCTCAAACTGTCTTTCACCAAATCGGTCTCCGGTGTATCTTGCCATCATTTCCTACACTCGAGCCCATTTAACCCTTCAAATACCACTTTGTCATGTGTTACGACATCCTTCTGGGCAGCCATTTGTACTTTTGGTCTGAGCCTCTTCTTGCCGCTTGGGTTTGCATCCTTATTGCATGCAACTTTCACACCCGAAGGTAAAACCCTTGCTGATTTATCCATACTGGAACTGCTTGTCTGCAACTGTGCTTTCCAGTGTGCTTTTCTTGCGGAATCCATAATAACGGTTCTTTCCAAAAACCCTCTTCGTTAATAACTGTTAACAACCGTGGAAATATTTTGCAACCCCTCCCTACTTGCGGCTTTGTTCTTTCTGACCGAATGTGTTTGATTCCCTAATTGAATGTAATAATGATCAAAGATTTTGCCTTACTCCTTGATTCTGACTGTCTCGTCATACGGTCTGTGTGCTTGCCTTCTGTTTTATTTCCTTCGGTTCCTACCGGTCACGTGCTCCGTGTTTGATTTCGTTATTTTGGTCCTCTTTAGTTCCCCCCAGGGATGGTGTACGTCGGTGAAGGGACGGTTTGAAACCACCAACGTTCGGCGGTCACCGACTGTGCAAGCCACCTCACGGTTGCCCCGAAGGTGGTCGTACCGTGTGGTGCTTCCACCGACGGTGCTTCCAGCGTGCAGTGGTTCCATCGTACGGGTTCTCTTTCTCTTTTTTTGTCCTAATCTAAGTCACTTGCGGCGCCTCTACGGTCGCCCTTCAGGTTGCCTCCGCCTCTCGTGGTAGGGCTTTAGTTTCGACCCATTGACCGCCTCGTGGATCTCCTTCCCGTCCATCCTTTGCAGCTTAATCGCACCATTGTCACCGACTTCCAGGACTCTGTATGGGGCAAGCCACTTTGCCTTAAACTTTCCAGGCTTAATCTCGTTTTTCCCATTATACTTCAATACTAGTTGTCCTGGAGTAAAGTGGACCCGCTTGAGGTGCTTGTCATGCCATGCTTTCCGCCTCAATTGTGCAACCTCCATAGTCCACTGCGCCATCATTTGATGCTTCTGTAGTTTATTTTGATTATACACTCTTTCCCGCAGGCTCTCCATATCCCCCAATATCCCCTAGTCTATTCTCGATTGCTATCCTCAAGCTTGGCACCATGAATTCCACGGGAACAACTGCTTCCTACTCATTCATCAACTTGAAGGGCATTTGTCCGTTGGTCACCTTATATGTTGTTTGGTAAGCCCATAGCATTGACGGTAGTTTCTCTTCCCAATCTTCTTGCTCGACCACGCACGACTTGTATGTCATTGACACCAATATCTTATTTGTTGCTTCTTCTTGGCCATTAGCTCAGGGGTAGTATGGAGTTGACAAGGAGTGAAAAATCTTAAACTCTTTTGTGAGCAGTCGAATGAGTTGATTCACAAAGTGACCTTGTCTGTCACTGGTCATCTGGATTGGGATGTCGTACCTTGTGACGATTTGTTCATATATAAATCTTGCCGTGTTCTAGGCTGAGTTGTCAGGTAAGGCCCGCGCCTCTGGCCACTTCCTCATGTACTCGGTAGCCACCACAATGTACCGACACCTTTGAGCCCTGCTTACCTTCACAGGTCCGATAAAGTCCAAGCCCCATCGTTTGAAGAGTTCATGTACATGTGAAGGATTTAGAGGCATGAAATCTCTCTTCAATGGTTTCCCGACCTTTGACAGGTGTCACATCCCACGACCCACTCCCTGGCGTCATTGTGCAACGTGGGCCACCACAGCCCTGCTAACAACACCTTCTGTGCCATTGTGTTTGGCCCCATGTGCCCCTCTGCTAGCCCTTCATGTGCCTCTCTTAGAACACTTTCTACCTCCTCTTCCATAACACACCGCCGGAGGACTTGGTTTGGTCCCATTTTGTAGAGTAATCCATTAATCAGCTAAAAAGTACGGGTTCTCAATACCAACTTCCGTCGCTAGCTCGGTAACATGTCTCTCGAGAATTGTGAAGTGGACATATACTCTCCGATGCTCTTATACCATGATGGCAGGATTGCTATGTAGGACAAGTGTGCGTCCAGAAAGTCATCGTTCACTCCCTTCGACTGCTCTCCAGACTTAATCCAAGAGAGCTGATTGGCAATTACATGGCTCTTTCCTGGTCTCACAATAATTGTGAATGTGAACTCCTGTAGTAGCAACAACCATCTACTCACCCGCCCTTATAAGAGGTTTATTCACCAGATACATTAATGCCTGGTGGTTTAGGTAAAACGTGAATGGTGTTGCCAATAGGTAATGCCTGAACTTCTGCACGACGTACACCATCCCAAGGGCCTCCCGCTCTGTGGTACTATAGTTCCTCTCCGCGCTTGACAACAACTTACTCGCGAAATAAATGGGGTGATCCAGGCCATGATCGCCTACTTGGGCCAAGGTTGTACCAATTACGAAATTTGAGGCATCCACGTGAATGTGGAACTCCTTGGCCCAATTTGGATATGTCAGAATTTGTGCTCTGACTAGCCTCGTCTTCAATTCTTCAAAAGAGGCACCCTATTCCGTCCCCCACACATAGGGTCCCCCTTTCCACGTCAACTTGTCGAGGGGATAAGAAACTTGGGCGAAGTTCTTTATAAACCGCCGGTTATAGCCAATGTGGCCCAGCAACGACTTCACGCCTATGACGTCTGTTGGCAGTTCCATCTCTACGATCACACGGACCTTGTCAGGGTCCGTCTTTAGTCCGGCCTTGCAAACTATGTGCCCCAACAGCGTTCCTTGCGACACTATGAAGCGACGCTTGTTTGGGTTAAGTGCCAACCTGGCCTTTCGACACCTCCCCATACTCCCCTAGAGCCGCCAGATGCGTATCCTCCCTACTGAAGATGGACAAATCATGCAGAAAAGCCCTTAAATTTCTGTCTGACATCTTATCAAAAATGTGGAGGATTATCCATTGGAGAGTTGCGGGTGCATTGCACAGACCGAAGGGCATCAGGTTGTAAACGTACACTCTGTCCACCACGAAGGTTGTTTTCAACTTTTCCTCCTACGCGATGGATATCTGGTTATATTCTCGTGCTCGACGACCTTTTCCAAGATGCTATCCATGAATGGTATGGGAAACAGATCTTTATGGTCACCGCGTTCATGTACCTGAAGTCAACACAGATTCTGATCTGGTTGGCCTCCTTCAAAGATACTACTATTGGGTACACCCATTGACTTGTTTGCACTTTGAAGATGATCCCCGCTTCAAGCATACGCTCAATCTCAGCCTTCACCCTTGTTGCGTAGTTTTTGTTCATTTTGTACGACCTTTTCCATACAAGCACAACTCCATGTACCAAGGGGATACGGTGTGCGCACAGTTCTTGCGGTACGACCTTGAGGTCTTTATAGGTCCATGCGAATACATCTTTGTATTCCATTAAAATCTTAAACACAACAACCTTCAAAACGGGGTTCCAGTCATCCTCTAGCAGTATGTTCTGCAGGTTGGGCTCATCTCCAAGATTAGTGACCTGCAGGGACAGTTCTTCATACTCCATGGGTCTCTCTATATCGAACTTGTGTGCCGAGGTTTCATTCACTTGGGCCTCCCCCTCCTTATATTTTCCATACTTCGGCGGGAACAATTCCTTGTCTGTTGTTTGCTCCACTTCCTCCACTTCCTCCACTTGGAGCATATAGCTATGAAATACTTCATATTCTTCCATCTGCCAATGGAAGAGTCCATTCATCAACCCTATCTCGTCCTTCGAACATTCCTCCAACTCCAAAACCCCTTCATCGTTGGTTTCCATGCGGCTCCTCCCTTTGTCCATTCAACCACTCTCGCCGTCAGAGTTAGACTCAGAAGAGGACGCAAGCTCCACGCTCACCGTCTGTGTCTGGAGGTCGATGACAAACTTCCGACCTCCATTCTCCATTGACAAGGTGTTCTTTTTCAAGTTGTGTAACCCTCGTCGCCACAAGCCATCCTCTGCCAAGAATTGCATCGTACCCCTTCTTCTTGAGTGGATCACAACAAAGTCTAGCACGAAGGGTTGCGTGCTGATGGTGACATGTTGTGCCATTAATGTCCTAAGGGGTTTAATTCCCTATTGGTCTGCTCCCAACAGGTTGGAAGTAGGAGGCCACGGTGTTGGCTTTCCAAGCTTCCTCCATGTTTCCTCCGGAAGGACATTTACCTCGATCCAGCATCAACAATGGTATTCGTCACGATGGTCCCCAGGATGCCCATCTCAAAGACGGTCGGGTGTTAGCCAGTGTTCACCGCTAGCAACATGTGATCCATTGCGGACTCGCTAGGAACATCTGTGCGTTGGGTGGTGTTGGCACTGGGTTGGGAGAGAGTGCCCAACCAAGCTGTCCTCAGCTGAGGCATTGTGTGTAGGTCTTGAATTCTTACAGGTACCTCCATGTTTAACATTTGTCTTAGCATGTTTTCCTCTGCCTCCGGCCGACCAGAACTACCCGCTGTCTCGTGTGCCTCCTTCCACGCTCACATCTCCCTTTCAATTTACTCTCTTGCCTCCCGTACCCTCTGCTACTCCCTGCGGGGGTCTAGGTACGTAGCTTTTTTTTTGCTTGTGCCCGAGTAACGGCCAATATTCCTTCTTCCCCCATAGTTTCCTCTATGTCCAACCGGTTTACGTTGGGTTTCGAACAATTGGCCTCATCATGGTCTCCCAGCCCGCACCATTTGCATAAACGTTGTGTTGCCTCTTCCTTCAGCAATCTTGGGCGAAGTGCCCCTACTGACTAAAGGCTCTGCATTGGATCACCAGTCGACCCTTCGAATCGTACTAGATTCGGCTTCTGGTATTGTTATTGTTGTTATTATTATTATTATTCTTATTCCTTCCTTTGTGCCGGTTATTCCTGTACCCTCCCGATGATGCATTGTCGTTTGTTTGGGAGCTGCCTGGACCACCCAATGTGGTTGGTTGTTCCTGAGTGAGAAGCACTTGCTGGCTTCTTGTCTTCATGTTGTAGGGACATTCCTTAGTAGAATGCCCCATCAGCTGGCATATGTCACAAAAAGTTTTCTTAGGACACGAGGCTTTCGTGTGTCCTTCGGACTTGCACTATCATGAGTTAATATTGACATATGAATAATATAAACATATATATTTAATGCATATATAATTGTGTAAAGATCCTGTCTGGCTCTAACTCTCAATTAACACCAAATTCTGATTTCTCATAAATATTTCGAGCTCTTTTGCAATTTAATGTTGAATTTGGAGTGCAGTACTTTTAATTTTCAATTTTCAAATACAAGTAACCATTCAAAGATAAATTACAATGCATTCTATTTAATTTGAATTCGAAACTCCAATTACAAATTATAACACCATACAAAGTATTAAATAACAATGATAATTAAACATTACACTCCCCAAAGTAATGCATTAAAATCTGGAACGTTTTCATGCTGATCTGACTCCCTGACTTGCCACGGCTTCCTCTCTAACTCCACACAATCACTGGCCACAGCTTAGTAAGGAGTTGGCGGCTGCTCTAAATCTAATCATACCCTGAACTGAGCTGTCGTAGCCCTATGCATGTCTTTCCTATCCATTTGCTGAAGCAACCAGCAAACATTCGAAACTCTTCATTTAATACTCTCACAATTCACTAGCATTTGCTGCTGATTCAAAGTGCATAAGACAATCAAGAAATTTACAAATTCTTGCTGTAGAATTCAGACAAATCCTTGTCTCCAAGCTCCCAATTTGAAAATCACCAAGAATGAATGAATAGCATAATCAATAATGCATTCGATTTCTTCTCCTTGTCTTTGATAATCTCTCCACAAGAAATCGAACCCTAGCTTCTTAATCACATATTTCACTTACATAAAGACTATGCTTTATGTGCACATTTGAAATATAATAAACTATTTTATTTCTTTCCACTTTAATGATGAAAAGAGACCCTTTCATTAAAATAACAATATTCTGACACATAAGGTCCCTATTTTATGAGCTCAGGATTTAAAACTTCTCAACCCGGTTCCAATGAGCTATAACACTAAGATGCCCAAAATACAATCCCAATAAAAATCGCAACCTTAGCCGATTTAATTGAATAATAATCATACAAAATCTTGAAAACAACTGAGGAAGCATCATAATCAAAATCTGACAGCACAAGAGTGATCCTGATGATGAAATATGATGAATGAACCTAACGGGGTGACTTACTAAAAATAGATGCTCCCTCCAAGAATCTTGGAGCCCAAATCGGAAGTCGAAAATAAAATCTGAGAGCATCATATAACTCCTCTAAATCATTTGAGTTCCGTGGAACCAAATTGACTTGCTATAAATAGTAAGTCCCTCAAAACGAGGCCACAACACACAAAAGGGTCCTCTAATCACGAGTATTAGCCTACAAGGACCCAATGATAGGTTAAATCCACTAACTCCAATGCTCGCTCAAAATGGGGAGATTACAAATTGCTTTAAACATAAATATATAATTAACTATTTATTCAAATTCCTTAAACAATAATTAATTCTTTATTTAATGAGTAAAAAATATTATTCAATATTAATAAATAATATTCAAATTATAATTTGTAAATAATATTATTGGTAAATTAATATTGATTATATTATTGAGAATATACTGATTATATATTATATTAATAATGATCAGCAAATATTAATTATATATAGAATATTCACATTAACAAATATATTAATAAAATTAAATAACTCTAAATATTATATCTAATCAATAATATTAATAGTAGTAATCAATAATAAATTATTCAAACTAATAAAATCATAATTAAAACAAACAATAATAATATAATATTAACAAAGACAAAACAAATGGAATTTGAGTATAATGAAGCAAGGCAACTTTTCCTTGAAGGGTTACATAATTATGTATAAAAGAGGGTTTGTAAAAAGTGAAAGGGAAAAAACTTAGGAGGAATGAAAAGAAGAAAAGAAATATAAGAGAAAATCAAGTAGCAAATGTAGGAGATCATTAAAAGAAAATAAACATTGAATAAGCCAAAGAAAAGACATCCGAAGTGAAAAGAGGGTAAGTATATCTTTCTTTAAGTTAATTCATCAATAAGACTTGCATGAATTAGATATTAATAATAATATGAAATAAACTTGGGAATAATAGGTTATGAAATCATGTATATGAAATAAACATTGAAATAATAGATTATGAAGTAAACTTATATTATTAAATATGAAATAACTCAAATATATTGATAAATAAGTAATAAATATATACTTAGTCTATTTCTTGTTCACTCACTAATTACAATTAAGAGGATAGGGAGTGTGTAGGAAGAGACAGGTAAATCGGTCACACGATGGAAATATCCCAATATAGGTAGAGCCTTGAGGGAATCCACTTGTAGACTGTGCAAGCAACCTAGTACAGTAAATCTACCATCTTTCTTATGTTTAGTGATTAGGAGTGAAGTAAGGAATCAGGGCTTAAGTATGTATTATGAATTTGTGATTGTTCTTAATGTAATTTGATTTAAATACTTAATATGGAATATTAATCATTGGGATCCTAGTGGCAAACATTATAAGTTGTCATTCCCAAATGCAATCCAAACTCTAATTAGGAATTTTAGGACAAATTAAGTAAGGTCTTTGTTGGGGACATTATAGTGGTATCAGAGCATGATCCTGCCATCGTGAAGGGTAAAAGAGGATATACACAAATAATTCACTATGAAAGAATAATGTGGAAAGACAATGGAGCTTCGGAGAGATTCAACCATAACCATGACAACAATCTAAAAATTTGGTAATGTATAAACAATGATTAAGATATTTATGTACTCTATAATTTGTTTTTTATTATTATTAATAGACATTTAAATATGTGAAATAAATAAGAGGGAAAAGGGTTGCAATCAAGGGAGAATCGCGAAGGGCAGTCTATTGCAATAGCAGTGAGGGAGAACCGCTATAACGGCACCCTACTGCACTGTAATTCAGGGAGAACTGCTAAGAGCACCCTACTGCTAGCATCTTCCCAAGGCTGCAAGTAAGGAAGAATCGCTGGGGCACCCTATTACAGTAGCATGTTAAGGGAGAACCACTATAAGGGGACCCTACTGCTCTGCGATTAAGGGAGAACTGCTAGAGCACCCTATTGCATAAGTAGTCAAGACTGCAATTAAGGGAGAATTGTGAAGGGCACCTCATTGCAGTGGCAGGTAAGGAAGAACTGCTATAAGGGCACTGTACTGCACTGTGATTGAGGGAGAACCGCTAAGGGCACCCTATTGCATAAATAGTTCAGGGAGAACTGCCAAGGGCACCCTATTGTTGTGGTAGTCAAGGGAGAACCGCTATCAAGGAACCCTGCTACACAGTGAGTAAGGGAGATTTGCGAGGGCACCCTACTATGAGGTAGAGATTGCATCTCTTAAGGCCTAGGAGAGAAAGATCTATCTTCTAGGAAGGATGAATATGCTAAATATTGGATATCCATAAGGCCTTAAGGAGAGAGGAGTCGTGAAGATATGGTATCATAGCTGGAGGAATGCTCTATGTTAATTATGAGATAACTAGAGCTCTAGGAAGTCCTCTCATAAGGGCTAAGAACCTGATCACGGACTCTCCCATA
Source organism: Thuja plicata (assembly GCA_018584345.1). Lineage (NCBI taxonomy): Eukaryota > Viridiplantae > Streptophyta > Pinopsida > Cupressales > Cupressaceae > Thuja > Thuja plicata. The sequence continues at coordinate 7,026,796 of MU223733.1, forward strand.
AGGATTGGGAAAAGATGAAGTCTTTCCCAAAGATTATAAGGATGGATATACTACGTAAAGGATATCCACAAGGCCTTAGAAGAGATAGTCATAATGAGATGGTGACAAAGCTTGAGAACCGTTCTAGAATGGCCATATAAGGCAACTAGAACCCCAAGAGGTTCTCCCTTAAGAGCATGGAACTTGATTATGAACTCTTCCTAAGGATTAGAATACAAACTCATAATGGACCGAGGCAATACCTAGTAGAGAAGGGGAAATTCTGCAATAAATCAAGATAAGTACTATCCTTTGAAATACTCTTAATTTTCCAAGTTGGATATTACAATGGAATATCCTCATATTTGATAAGCATTGTCTTTAAAAATATATGATTGTTCTAACCTTAAGCTGAAATTGTTGTTCCAGGACTAAATAATGGTGCATCAATTGTATAATAAGGAAAAGACATCTAATTGCTTGAGGACAAGCAATTTTGGGAAGGGTGGACTGTCATGAGCTGATATTGACATAAATAATATAAACATATATATTTAATGCATATATAATTGCTTTAAACATAAATATATAATTATTTATTTATTTAAATTCCTTCAACAGTAATTAATTTTTTATTTAATGAGTAAAAGATATTATTCAATTTAATAAATAATAACCAAATTATAATTTGTAAATAATATTATTGGTAAATTAATATTGATTATATTATTGAGAATATACTAATTATAGATTATATTAATAATGATATGCAAATATTAATTATATATAGAATATTCACATTAACAAATATATTAATAAAACCAAATAACTCTCTAAATATTATATCTAATCAATAATATTAATAATAGTAATCAATAGATAGTAGAAGATCAGTTGATTTGGAGTGCATCCAAGTCAGGGGATTATAAAGTCCGCCTTGGGTATGAACTACAAAGGTTCAGAAAGGACTGTCATTGGCCATCAATACTCTCCTGGGGCAAATGGCCATTACCGAAGGCCAGAGCCTTCCTATGGATAGCCTTGCATGGTAGGATTTTGACAGGAAGCCAGCTAAGAACGATTGGGATAGCGGGGCCTAATTGGTGTGTTTTGTGTAGACAGGAGGAAGAGACAGTCGATCATCTTCTGTTTTGGTGCCCATTCGCCAAATCATGCTGGGATTGGCTACTAGATGCACTCCATTGGAATGCTTCTAGAAATGAATCGCTCAAAGAATTCTTGTCATCCTGACCTGTCAATAGGAGACATTCCAAGTGGGGAATACTATGGATAATATGCCAATCCCTTCTGGTGTGGCATGTATGGAAGGAGCGTAACAGAAGAATTTTGAAGAAACTTCGATGGAAGCAGGAATCCTCCTGAATAAAATCAGATCAGCTATAGAAGAAGTTATGAATAGCAGGATTCAAGGTCGACAATTCAAATATCAATCAAAATGGGATACAGATATGGAGGCCCGGTGGACATTCAAGCATTCGGGTGATCACATCTTGAAGGACAAAAAATTTAGTACGCAACAAGTGGTCTGGTAGACGCCCCAAGAAGGGTGGGTGAAATTAAACTTTGACGGTGCTAGCAGGGGCAATTCGGGTAGTAGTAGTATAGGAGTCATCGTCCGAAATGCTGAAGGTGGAGTGATCAGGGCTATGGCAGGATTTATAGGAGTCACGTCCAACAACATGGCAGAAATCTCAGCATTGGAAAGGGGCCTAAATTGGTGTGCCTCCAACGGAATTTCAAGTCTTATAATAGAAGGTGATTCCCAAGTAGTTTTGAACGGCATCACGAAATTAGAATTCCATTCGTGGAGACTAGCACAATGGCTACCTAAAATCGAGAAACACCTTAAAAGAATTAGCGACTACCAAATACAACATGTGTATAGGGAAGGTAACAAGGTGGCTGATTTTTTGGCTAACTTGGGGATTCAATCAGAATCGGACCGTGGATTCGATTATAAAGATATCCTGCTAGAGGATTTGCAGATGATCATCTCGGCAGAGCAAGTTGCATCACCGAAAGCAGGCATAGGATAACGATTAGACAGATGACGGCGGTTGTAGGGGAAGCAGTGATAAACCCGTGATTCATGGCTTCCTAGTACATAGGAACTCTGAGATCAAAATGTTAATCCCTAGAATTGGCCAATTCGAAAGGCGTTTTCCTCTCTATTTAATCCAAGACTGATTGCCTTTAGGTACCAAGAGCAATGGCGAAGCATTTAGGCATTAACTGCGGATGCTCTAAGGGGGTAGAGATGGAAGAGGCGCCCGAAAGTCAGATCGCTCGCATTTTCAAGAAAGCCAATGAACAGGAGCATGGAACGATTGTGGCGATCCGGGCGAAGATTTCTGGTCGGCAGGGCATGTGCATGACGGAATCCTGGTTGAAGAGTTGTTTCGGCGGGTCATATAGGTGGTGGGGAACGTTTTGGCGGCCAACGGTATTGCGCGCAGGATTGTGGAGGACAGCATATACCATGAGGTGATCTGCTCCCTCAACAGCATCACAGTCTACCTGGTGGAAGGTTGTATGTTAGGATATTTTTGGCTACAAGCAGAAAGGTAAGAAGAAGAAAATGAACAAGGCATGGTCTTTGTTCAAACAAGGTATTGTAAAAGATTACAGCTTGGAAAAATTTGAAACATTCTCCAAGGAGAATGAGGATTTGTTCCCAGAAGGGGTAGTAGATAGGCTGCTGTCCATCGATAATGGGATTATGTATTTGTACAACTGAGCCCGGTGGCCAATTCTATAGTTGTTTCTCAACAACAATTTGTAATCTCTCTTTTATGGTAATAAAAAGGGTACTGCCCCCTAGGCAGAACTTGCTTGAAAAAAATATAAAAAAATAATAGTAATCAATATAAATTATTCATACTAATAAAATTATAATTAAAACAAACAATAATAATATAATATTAACAAAGATGAAACAAATGGAATTTGAGTATAATGAAACGAGGCAACTTTTCCTTGAAGGGTTACATAATTATGTATAAAAGAGGGTTTGTAAAAAGTGAAAGGGAAGAACTTAGTAGGAATGAAAAGAAGAAAAGAAATATAGGAGAACATCAAGTAGCAAATGTAGGAGAAAATCAAGTACCAATGTAGGAGATTATTAAAAGAAAAGAAACATTGAATAAGCCAAAGAAAAGACATCCGAGGTGAAAAGAAGGTAAGTATATCTTTGTTTAAGTTAATTCATTAATAAGACTTGCATGAATTAGATAAATAAACTTGGGAATAATAGGTTATGAAATCATGTATATGAAATAAACATTGAAATAATAGATTATGAAGTAAACTTATATTATTAAATATGAAATAACTCAAATATATTGATAAATAAGTAATAAATATATACTTAGTCTATTTCTTGTTCACTCACTAATTACAATTAAGAGGATAGGGAGTGTGTGTAGGAAGAGGCAGGCAAATCGGTCACATGATCGAAATATCCCAATGTAGGTAGAGCCTTGAGGGAATCCACTTGTAGACTGTGCAAGCGTCCTAGTACAGTAAATCTACCATCTTTCTTAAGTTTAGTGATTAGGAGTGAAGTAAGGAAACATGGCTTAAGTATGTATTTATGAATTCGTGATTGTTCTTAATGTAATTTGATTTAAATACTTCATATGGAATATTAATAATTGAGAATCGACATTATCCTAGTGGCAAACATTATAAGTTGTCATTCCCAAATGCAATCCAAACTCTAATTAGGAATTTTAGGACAAATTAAGTAAGGTCCTTGTTGGGGACATTATATGCACTCCGTACACCAGAGTTCTCCTTCGTCTGTCTTGCTAGGACCCCATTTAATAGCTTTAAATTATTTCATCATCCTTTGCATGTCCTTCTGAAGGGCTTGCACATTCTTGTTGGACTCTCCGTCACTGTTGCTCCCTTCCAAAGTGTTGTCATCCTCGGACGAACTGTCCTTGTCCTCTTTCTTTTTGGAGGTTTGTGTCTCGCTTTCCAAATCCATTGCCATATTGTAGGCGTCTTGATACGATGTGGGTGGAACTATCTTCATTTTCTTCTGGAGGGATTGCTTTAACCCCTCGACGAACCACCTTTTCCTTAACCCGTTGGTCGGCTGGCTGTCTATTTTTCCCAACAGTTCCTTGAGCTGCTGACCATAAGCTCGAACTGTCTCCTTTTTCCCTTGTTTTGTGCTGTAGATTTCAGCCACAATCTCATTGTCATCCCTCAATAGCCGAAACTCAGTCTGAAATTCCCTTTTCAGATTGTTCCACGTGTTGATTTTGGTCTTATCCATGTCGAAGTATCAGTTGATGGCTACTCCTCGCAACGTGGCAGGGAATTGAGTTACCCAATCATCTTGGTCTGTAACTCCATTTGCTGACTAGATGATCTCACACGTACGACAATGGCGGTAAGGATCCTCCTTCTCGTCCCCATTGAACTTCGGTAGTTTCTATTTCTGCAACATGGTTGGTCTCCTCGCCACTGTTGCTGGCTGTTGTCCCCCTCCAAATGGATTAGAGCCTATAGGATGTGTTTGACCACCGTGCCCCTGTGTCCCTCCGACACTCTTGGCAGTCCTGGTGTCCTCTCTCTCCTTGGCCTCTTCCTCACTCTGTTGGGTCCCCCTAGCCTCCGTGCGTGGTGTGAGAGATAGATCCCTCAACCGATGTCGGGTCTCCTCAAGAAGATCTAAATGTTGTCGGGTCTCCTCAATTAGATCCTCACTACTCCTTCCCTATTTCGGTGTCGGTCACCTTCATCTTGGCTGCCTTTGCCTCCGTCGGGTTGCTCCTTTGCTAGTCGCCTAAGCCTCCGTCTCCTTTCAGCTTTTTGCTCGAGAATCAATGCTCTCTGAGCGGCTTCACACTCTATGTATTCTCTTCTACTTTTATCTTTATTTAACAAGTTGGGCATTAATTCTTCCTGTGTGAGTTGTAACAGACCATGATAAATATAAAAGAGCACTTTTTATTAATTCATCACACTTATACAATGTATGTCAACAATATGATAGAATCATAACAATGTGGAAGTGCCCTCTTTTATTTTCCTTCCTCTTCTGAAAATTTAGTCATTGCTTTGCCTTCGCCAAGTCCCATCGCGCTCCTCTTCTCGGCGGTTATTCTCCTCGTAGTTACGAAGGATTCGTTGTCGTCGTTGTTCTCGCTCAATCTCCTCCCGTCATTTCCTTTGGGCTAGGGATGTTTGTGCCAACAAGCGAGGGAGATGGTTCATCAACTGATTGACCGTCAGACTTATTTCGAGAGCATTCCACATGACACCCTCCGCGACTTCCTCCTGTGCAGCCTCTCTCAAGTAAGTCTCGATTGCCGCCTGTACCAAAATTAAAAAGTCTGGCATCAAGGCGTGTTCTCCCTCATAAAGTTCTCTGAGTCCTTTGTCATCCCTCCTGGTACCACCATTGTTGAGAGGTTGGCCCATTATCCTCCGTACGCCATTCAATCTCTGTCACTTCCCAGGTTTGTACAAAAATGACGCCAAATGTTTGCCTCATTGGGTAAACTAGTTAAATACAAAAAGTAAATACACAGAACATAATAAATGCATGCCAGAGAACCAGTTCTTCCATTACTTTATCAATCTCATGTATACAAATGATCATAGTAATATCAAATACCTGTAAACACCATCATGCCTTTACCCGATGTTAGCACATACAATATATCTGGACTGAGGGGGTGTGACGTCAACCATCTCAACCGTACCCCAACTACCTATCCTTCAGCCGACTAACTAAGTACCAACGAGACATAACAACACATCATTATTTCGGACAACACGGTATGGTGGAAGTGTATGCTGTACGGTGGAAGTGTGTATGGTATAGTGGGAGTGTGCACAGTATGGTGGAAGTGTGCACAACACGATGGAAGTGTGCACAACACGATGGACCTGCCGTTGGCGTACGAAGGGGTCATCGTAGGGAAGAGTGTGGGTGTTGTATGGTGGAGGAGGCCTAGTCTCTTGTTCGGGACATTACAACATCAAAGGATCAAGAGTGTGATATAGGGACTAGTGAGGTCAAATAGATGAATGAAGGAATTCAAGAGCTTGGGAGCGATGAAGAATTACTCAGTAACTACAGTAGCTCTACTATCACAAAGATTCAACATGATGATAACACTTGGAAGAGCATCATGACTGCAACTCTCTTGGGCTTGATAACAAAATTTTGCGTGATGATACACCTTCCATCTTTAGAGCAAAAGTTAACTGTTAATAATTTGATTTACAAGTCACTTTTTGATTCATGCGGTGAGAATGGTGAGATATGAAATCCAAGTGATTGTTCATGATTTCCAATGGAGCAAGCTGATGAATTTCACATTGATTGCATTGTGAGGTGTGCTCATCATGAAACAAATGATTTGATCATGTTTCTAATGACACATAAGAGTGGGATGGATAAAGCATTACATAGATCACTTTGGTATGAGGTGCTTACTTCTACAAAAGAAGAATCCAAATACTGCAAGTCTTTTGGTTTGTTTCATAGGATGCATATTTTGTTGGGCTACATGATAAAGTAAAAGAGACTTGGCATATTGGTATTCTAGCTGTACTCAAACTGGCGCAACAGAAGTCATCAGGGATTGGGAATGGCAGATTCCCTATTTGGCTTTGGGATCCAAGGATTTTTATGATGGGTGGATTTCTTTACAATGTAACAATAGTGTTAGCCTATTTTATTACTAAAGGCTAACTCAAATATTTTAAGGTAATAATTAACTAATTAAATCTTAGAGTCCTAAGCTTTTTGAGAATATTTATATTCAATTAATTCAAAGCTTAACCTTGGTTATTTTAATAAAGTGACTTTATTTTATGTCAATGCATAATTATAAAGTGGGTCATTTTATGAGTGGGAAAATGAAATAAAAGAAAAATAAAATAAAGTAATTCTCTCTAAGATGGGATATAAAAGGGGTTGAGAGTCAAAAGGGAAGTCATTCTTGACTTGTTATCTTCTTAGAGCTTTAAGTGCTTTTGTTTTTGGTTCAACAAACCCGCGGATGAAAACCCATGGGTTCTTTCTTGGTTGATTGGATGGAAACCCATTTTAGCGAACCTCAAGGACTTCGCTCAGGATTCATAGGTTCATCAATTGGTTTGGATTTTAAAGTTTGGATGTGAGAAAGATCTATTTATTCTGCAGGTTAAAATTTTGTTAATTTTCCTAGTTTGTAGGTAGACAATTTTTATTTATTTTTTATTTCCAAATAAAAGTTCATGGTATTTTTTGTGTTTCAAATGTCATACAAAGTGAATGCCGGGGAACAAGTTTTGGATGCCATGGAATGAATATTTATTGCTAGGTGTCAAAATCTCTTGCTCGGTGAAGGAAGACTTGGTGATTTTGGGCGATTGAAATCCTTATTCTTGGCTGCTATTTCCAAAGCTAAGTTGGGCGTGATTTTCCTTTGTGGCTAAATGTATAAATCTCAAACTTGTCTCAAACTTGTTGGGTGTTTAAGTAAACCTTGCCAGGCATGAAGGTGTGGACTGTTTAAGGTGATTTCGATGTGCTCTTGGATGGTTACTTCCTAACTAGTTACCAAGGCATGAATCTATCTTCCGAAGAGAAATTGCAAGACTTGGAATGTGGGTTTGGCAGCTGATAACAGTTTGTTGAAGGTTTGAAACTCATCCTGCTTGCTGGCATAGTTCTGGGACAGACTTATTTATGAGATTGAAGATGTTGCATTTTGTAGGATGTCAGAAAGGTAATCAAATTTATCTCTGCACTGATCTTTCAACAGCCAATACAAACTTCATATTCTCCCTCTTAAATGCATATTGAATATATGGCACGTGTTGGCATTAACAATAAAAGTTTGATTGTATTGCCTTCAAGCTATATAGATGTTAGTGTAATTGAATTGTTTCTAAAAAATCATAAGGATCCTCTATCAAAACATTGCAACCAGATAAACTCTGTAATGAGGGCGCACATGAACTGTTTGATGAAATGTCAATAAGGTAAAATATAAAATATGTTGCAAGTGTGTAAGCAAAATTCCTTGTAGGGGTTCTTATACAGAGGTTTCCAGCCCCATGTTCCTTTTCAATGACTGTTGCTCTCCCAAATCTCCCTTACAGCTTCCTGAAGGTTGTTGGAAGCCAGCAAAAATGTTGGTTTGTGACCCACGACCTCCACCAAAGTCGGCACTCAAACTCACAATGAATAGAGAAATCAACAAATATTTCTTTAGTTATCCAAATTCATCTATTGACCTGCCTTTTCCCATGCCAAGTTTGTGTATTTGTATGGTGACCATCAATGTGTCTTCTACATGCCCAACTCCCTGAGCATTTCCATTGCCCAACAACATATTCATTCTTCCTTTGTTGATGGTATCACAAAATTCCACGTGAATGTTGTATTAAAACTAATAATCAAATCTTCATCTGCAAATAGGAGAAATATTAATTTATCATTTGACTACAAATCTCAGATAAATTAGTTAATCCTCAATCGTTCAACTCTAATGTGAAAAGATTCCATCTACGAATTGGCTAGGGTAGATATCTCACTATCAAAAAGGATCCCCATAAGGTTCTTGTCCTAGGGTTTGATCTCACTGAAAGCTTCAAGTCTTTTCAAGAAAATAAAATCTAGCATATGCAAATTAGCTTCCAAATTACCTTTTATAATTTTCCTTAGAACTTTCCCAAAGTGTAATATGCTGCACTATTTGCTACTTAATTTTTTGCCTTTTCCACTCTGGTTTTATTTCGTCAAACAGTTTGCTTGCAAGAGGTTATATTTCAGTTTTACTGGTTTGATGTATTTGATCATTATAATGCATTGACATATATTTCTTTAAACAATAGAAGCACAAGGAATGCATCTAAAGCAATATTAAACACAATAAGGAAATCATATACTAGCAATTTCTGACCTTATTGCTGCAATATTAAATATGATTATTCTGAAATACTTTACAGCAGACCGCAAAGAAACTAGTAATTCCTCTGTATATAGTTTTCCACATGAAGAATGATACAATCCTCAGTGATAGGAATTTGTCATTACAAATGTTTTTGATTTGCAGCAATAATAAAGTGTCCATGCCAAGCAGAAAGAAGTCTGAAACCTCCATGCTAAAGCTGATTAAAAATAATATTGTAATTATGTGCAAGGAAATGTGATTCAAACGGAATGCAATAAACAATTTTAAAACACTAAAGTCACAAATACAAAACAACAATCGAGATTAGACAAAAGAAAGCTATAAAAACAACAAGATTGCAAACCGAAGTAGCAACTTGTAGTCCTCTTGATGCAATGATTTGTCCATGATTGCTTGGTTGTATGTGTGCTCACTTAAGATTTTGGCAGCATAATGGCACTCCAAATGCAAAATGGGTGAGAGTGATTTTGAGAGAGACGGATGAGGATGAGAGACCAAAACGATAAAAATAGGAGGAAGAATAAGCTTCACAAATGGCTTAGGGTTTGATTTATAGGATTTAAATGAGATGAATGGACGGTGAAGATTGATTGATGAAGATCAATGGTGGAGAGTGATTTGAGGAGTAAAAGGCAAAGGTGCATGGACACAGATACGGATATAGAATAGGATACGGATATGGCCATTTTTTAAGACCCCCATTATGGATACAACTGGATACAACATTAATAAAAAACACATACACATTTATTTAACACAATTTTCTAAGCTATTAGAGGAGACTTTCATTACTTCAAAAGCAATACAGACACATAAATGCTAGATAAATAATTATTAGTTAATTTAACACTTTACAACATGCAAAAATGGTAGAGTTGGATTGGAAGATAACCCAGAAGAATGGGTCTGTGAAATTGAAAAAAATTCATTTGTCTTTCTAATTTGGTGTAGTTTTTGTTTATGCCAACAAAATTTAAAAAAATTGCATGAATGAAGTTCTTTTAAATGTTAAATTTGGGAAGATTTACATCAAATTTTAAAAAATTCAATTCAAATAGTATTTGACTTGGTTGGAAAATCAAGGTTTTTTGGGCGCGCATTGATACGGTATGCAATGTGTATTTGGGTACTATACAGTATCCGAATCAGATACAGGGATACGTGCGCCCAAGGAGGAATAGAGGAGTATCCGACTCCTCTAGTAGAAGGAATTATTCCGTTTGGGAACATGAAGGGACAAGCCCATGTGCCCAAGTACATGAGCCCATGTGTTTGATGTGATGGGGGAGTTGACCTATTTCCCTAATCTTTATGATTAGAAGTGTGCACATGATTAAGGGTGTGATTAAGCTGAATGAAGTGGGATTAGAGGGCAAGTGGGAAAAGTAGGAGGATGTGATGGGAGGAGAGAGAGTGAGTTGAGGAATTAAAAATTCCTCTTTATTCAAAGTGGGAGAAGTAGGAATTCATTAAGTAAATAATGGAATTTACTTAATCTAATGAAGGGAATTTTAGATGCAAGTGGATGGTGTAGGAATTTGCAAGTGGATGAGGGTAAATGGACTTTTTAAATTAATTTTAATTCAAAATTGGAGGAAATGGGAATGTTCATTTAATTAAATAAAACTATAAGTTTATTTAATTAAATAGGATCAAGGACTATAGACAAATTAAATGAATTGATTTACCTATGACTATAGAAGACAGGGGACATTAATCAAATATTTAAATTATTTAATTAATATTATGACTATAGAGGGAGGGGATTATAATGACTAATTTGGTCAAATATTAATGATCAGATTTAGTTGTCTATAGTAATAACTCCAACCAAGGAAGATGCCACATCCAAGTTTCCAACTTCCACTCTAATAAAACGATAAACGCCACACATGCCACAGTTATGGATGCCAAACCCTTAGTCTCACGCCACTACACAAAGATTTACCCTCGACTTTCATGCCAAAAAGATATTAACCCCTTGCCAAGACAAATAAGACATAAATCTGCTCCAAAATAAGAATATGGCAAAGCTGCCAAAACCACCAAACTCTTCCAAGCAAGGTTTCCAAAACAAGATATACTACAAATAACCCAGAACTACTTGCAAGTTTGTCTCACATAAATATCTGCAATATTTCCAATTTCCTGGAAACTTGTCTCCAAAAGGGACTTCACAAATTAGAAAACATCAATCTTTGATTGCACTGTGAAATACCTTATCGATATCTCCAACAAGTACTATCCAAAGTAGATCTTTCACTATCATAGCTAGTCTTCTTCGAAGCTTAGATGGACCCAGTCCCAATCCCCAAAACACACAAGGTTTTCTCAGAGATATGAGAAAAAATAAACTCCACACACGAAATAAGCTCTCCATCACCCTTTCTATCAACTTTTACCCTTTCTATCAACTTTTTAAGGAACTTTCTAGGAACTTGCTTTTAAAATCATTTTACCAATTTATTAAGCCCTTTAACTCCAAAAAGTCATTTAACTTACTTTCTAAATATTTGCAGCATTTAGAGTCACTTTTTAGCGTCTCGACTTTTGAAAAATTCGGTTCTCTTTCCAAAAAGTTGTAACACTGAGTTGCTCGATAAATTATTTTAATTAAAATGCCAACCTTACTAGATTTAATTAAATACAACTCAATAATACACCCAATCAATGACCATGGTTGAAATGCATCGGAATTGAAATTTGACTAAGGAGTGATCTTGATTGTGAAAAATGATAAACGAACCCGACTAGGTGACTTACTCAAAATAGATGCTCCCTCCAAGACTCTTGGAGCCCAAAGTGGAAGCTGAAACTAACATCTAAAAGCATCATATGACTCCTCTAAATCCTCCAAGCTTAGTAGTAACATCAAATTATCCCTCTAAACAAGATGACACAAACCCAAAGAGTTGGCAACAACTGCACTGCTAGAGACCCTGAAAATGGGGACATTACACGAGGCTACTTTTAAATTCCCAACACAAAATAATTCACTGAGGGACTTTATAATATTTGTATTTTAAATCACTTAAGTCATCTTTTTGAGTAGTTCATATAAAGTCATCTAGAAATATTGCTCTATTAGGCGATTTCATTTATTTAATTTCAATTATTCCCTAACAAGGCCTGACATTATCTTACAAGAATCAAATAGGCTAAAAGGATCATTTTCGACTACTCAATGTTAGGGGACATTACAATCCTTCCTTTGCAAGATTGCTTACCTTGAAATACTGCAAAATTTAATATTCAAATACTGCAAAATTTGTTCGTTGTCCCATGTGGCATCATCTAGCATTAATTGCTTCCATTGAACCAAATATCACTAATAAATCTATTCTGTAGTCTCCTCTCCTTAACAACCTCAAATATGACCTCAATCTCTGAGATTAATTTCCCCTCCTCATCCAAGGGTGGTAGCTTGGAAGGTGTGATGTGTTATCCCAATTCCTTGTTGGGGCACGATATGTGGAACTCATTTTGGATTCTCCTTTTTTGGTAATTTCAACTCATAGACAACTTCTAGCAATCTCTTCATAACTCTATAAGGATCACAATTCCGGGGTTTTAGGTTTTGTACACCACTGTTCTCCAAGAAAAACTATCTATATGATTGCAACCTCAGCAAGACTAAGACACCTATCTCAAATGTTCTCTCCATCCTTTGCCTAACAGCATAGAATTTTGTTGATTTTGTGCCTACTAAATATTTTCCTTGAGTGATTTAAGGATATCTTGGCTCTCCTTTACCGAATCATGAGCCTTGGGAGCCCTGCTATCAGCAATAATCAAATCCATGAATGTCATAGGGTCATAGCCATACAATTCTCTAAAAGGATACATGCCAATGGACATGTGGAAAGTAGTGTTCTAACAATATTTTCCTAATTGCAACCACTTTACCCAAGCACTCTCTTGTCCGGAAACATAATTGTGCAAGTACCCTTCCACTCATTTATTAACAATCTTTGTTTGTTCATCCATCTTGGGGTGGTAACTGGTATTGAGAATTCATTTTGTACCTATCAACCTAAATAGTTCCTTCCACTTTCACAATTTCATTCTATGGTTATCCTGTCAGACAATTTATGTGCATACTATTTTAAAAAATTAAATCTGATTGCAATATTTTATGGTGTTTGGTTTCGTGATTTTTAAGAAGTTTCCAATATATTATCATTCATAAAAATTGAAGACAATTCTATAAACATTTGTCATTATTTCCAAAACCAAATAATAATTAACGAAGGATTTTTCTATTGCTGTTCACAATTACAAAACTCAGAGTAATCACTTTTTTGACCTTTCTATCAGAAACTATGAGCATACCAATGTCTTGTGGGCATTAATCACCCCAACTCGAAGAGGCTTTGAATCTGTTCAATTTGAACGATTGGCTTGTTTCTTCCTCACAACCCCTACAAACTTTTCTAGCAAATGTTTCCAGTCCCACATCCCTTTTCAATGGCTGCTGCTCCCCTAAATCTCCCTTATGCCTTCCTGAAGGTTTTTGGTGGTCAGCAGATACTTCTCTAGAAGCCCAAATTCCTCCTACCAACCTGCCTTGTCCCACACCAAGTTTGTGCATTTGTATGGTGACCAGCAATGTGTCTTCTACTTGCCCCCTGAGCATTTTCATTGCTCAACAATATATTTGTTCTTCCCTTGTCTATGGCATCCTATACTTCCACCTGAATGTTGTATTGAAATTGATAATCAATCTTCATCTGCAAATCGAATAAATATTAATTTATCTTTTGACTGCAAACCTCAGATAAATTAATTAATTGACAAACGTTCAGCTCTTACATGAAACCTATGTGATTCCATCTGCAAATTGGCTAGGGTAGATGTCTCACTACCAAAACCGATTCGCTTTGAGTTTTCATCCTAGGGTTTTACTCACTGAAAGCTTCAAGTCTTCTCAAAAAACAAAAACCAACATATGCAAATGAGCTTCCAAATCACTTTTATAATTTCCCTTAGAACTTTCATGACGATGACGATACTTATAAATTACTGCCATAAAATAATTCATTAAAGCATTTTATAAAGTGATTTTTTAATTTAAGTTACCGGTTCGGGTTTGGGTTCGGATACGAGAACCCGGTACGTGAATTTTTTTTGCATATGAGTACATATGGGATATATATATATACAAAAAATAAGAGATATATACAGAATTATAAAACTAAATCATTTTATAGCATGATGCTTGATAATTGATCAATGCCAAATGCCTAAAATAAACATTAAAAATTTAAATACTTGATCATTGATCTATGTTCACGATTCTAATGAAAATCATTACATTGAATTACTGAATTACAAAATGAAAATGGAGTTCATGAAAGTTTGAAACATGATTCAATGTTCAATGTTCATCAATCATCAAAGTGTTCATCAATCATCATAGGGATTATCAAAATAATCATTATCTATGGAATTTTCAGCAGCTGCAAGTAGATCATCATCCTCATTAGAACCCAAACCGGTTCCACTAGCACTAGATGCACCATGCGCTATGTCATCATCATCATCCACATTAACCATAGTGGCTCTAGCAAGATCCTAAATGGTTGCATCCTAGTCGGCAGACTCGGGTGCTACATCCCAAAGCTTCTTTGCCCCCTTCTTGTTTTTTGAATCCTTACGTGCCAAGAGGCGCAAATTGGTATGAATAAACACCAATTCTTTAACTTTTGTTGCAGCCAACCGGTTATGCTTCACTGAATGGATAAAGGGGTATGTACTCCAATTCCACTTAGCGGCAGAAGAGCTTGCAACCTGGAGAGAAAACCAACAAAATTAAAAAAAAATACAAGATAAATTCAAGAATGTTAAGTGTTAAATTCTACAATTCAAGTGGCCAAAAAAAAAGAAATAAAAGTTACAACTTACTTGTGAGAGGGTCTTTATTGCAACAGGTTGGACCGTTGGAGGTACATAAAATCTTGATCATGGAGGTACCACCATCTAATAGCATCCATTCTTCTTTGGTCATTGACAAGACAAGGTGAAAGATCTTTTCCTGAGATAAACAATTCAAATTCTTTCCTAACACTTGCCCCTACCTCTAGATCACTGAAGAATCTACTAAATGCCCTCTTGTACCCATTCACAACTTTAGAATCTCTATATGGTGGCACTCAACCTGGAATAGCAAGTGCTTCTGCGCTATAGTACCTAGGAGATAGAGCATATGCTAGGAGGTGCAATGGTGTGGTCATCTTGTTCCAACGATGAAGAACAATTCTCTCTCCTTTGTATTACTTGGGATATCAAATGATGTTCATGTAAGTTATCTTGATGTAAGTTATGTCAATTTAGATATCTCTCAATAAACAAGGATAGAGGAATGTATTATAATTTGCCAATTTTATTTTCTCCAACATTGTGTCCATGCTATCATAGACATCCCCCAAGCATGGTTCATCTGTGTCAGCAAACCAAAGCATAGACATGATAGGTTCGGTGAATTCCAATACATAATCCACACAAGCCCACCAATCATCATCCAATATCAATGCCTTCACCTTTTGGGCCCTCACTGAATTTGATTGCTTGTAGATACCCAATTGGTTGCTAATACCCATCTGCTCCAATGCCTCTTTCAAGTTGTCTCAGAACGATTGTGTGAGATGCAAACCGGGTTTCAGCCACCTAAGAACATGTTAATAGTAAATTAATAACACATTTAAAATATGTAAACAACACAAAAAATATTTTATCCAATTACGTAAAACATGACATAAAATGATAAATGAAACTAAACAAGTTAAATTTTAAAATTTACCTTCAGTAATTCCATTTTCGAAAAGTTTTTGAAAATTGCTTGTGACATATGGTGGTTTGTTACAAACATTTGAATCTCCTCACGCTCATATATTTCTTTCACCCATTCTATTTGGGTGCCAATTGCTTGCATCACCAAATTGAGCGAGTGTACGATGCACGGTGTCCAAAAGATGTGTTCATATCTAGCCTCTACCAAAGCACCTGCAGTCCTGCAAACTTTTGCATTGTCCGTAATTACAGAACAACATTATCATGACCTACCGCCTCTATGGAATCAATGAGAATCTTGGAAATGAATTCTGCATCTTTCACTTCCCTTTCACAGTCAACCACCCTCAAAAATATTGCCCCCTTGGGGGACACAGGAATAACATTGATCAACGAACATTCTTTGTAATCTTTCCATCAATTAGAAACAATAGATACACTTGTTTGAACCCAAGAATCTCTAATTGGTTTTAATTGGGCCTCTATAGATTTTCTCTCTTTTTGCAATAAGGTAGTGCACATCTTTTCAAATCCAGGACCTGTGAAACTAGAAGGTGCATTATTTATTGCTATCAACATCTCCCTCCAATATGGTGATCTCACCAAGTTGAATGGAAGACCATTCGCAAAGAGGCAACGTGTAATTTTTTCTTCAGCAATATCTCTTGCCTTATTTTTAAATGCCTTCTCTAATGGACCTCTCTTGTAGGTGGAGATTTGGGGTTCTACTTCTTCATCCTTCGTAGAAGGTATAGGCAAGAAAGGATGTCTAGAGGCTAGTTGAGAGGGTGGTGTTATTGTTTTTTTTCCTGGAACTATAACCATTTTGTTTTCCTTTTGTATTCAATCTATCAGCATCTTCTTGTTCTTTTATAAGGGTTGCTATTTGTCCGACTGACAGCCTCTTCTTATCTGGCTGTGGGCCCTCACACATATTAATCCCTTTATCCGTAGGGCCCAAAAAATGAAGTTTGACTCGGTAGTAGGAGCTATTATATTGTGAATTGCAAAAATTACATTTCCAAAGAAACCCCCACCTCTAGGAAGTTGTGAAATTCTTGTAGTGTCTCCATAAAGTAGACCCTTTATCAATTTTAAATTTTTGAGTTCCCTCCCCACCCACTGAGCTTTGACTGCTCATTGTTGCAATCTATAAAAAAATGAAAAAAAACATACTTCAAAACTTCTTCACAAACTTGAAAAAAATTAAAACTCATCAAAAACTTTAAACAATCCATCAAAAAACTAAAGAATGTGGTTGAAATGCTTATCTTAAACACTCAAATCTGCTTTGTGGAAGGTATTTGGCACTCCACAATCGATCTCCTTCAAATACAATCACCTCACTTCAAACTGGCAAGATGGAGTTTGCAAAGGTGAAATGAAAATGTGTTTGGAGTCCTCATATGGGGGCGTTTTAGGGTTAGAAGCCAAAAAATAATAAACAAATATTCTTAAAAAATTTTTGGGCCCACTTTTCTTTTATTGAGCCGTCGGTTCCTGCGGGTGCGCTCGAGTGCGAGCTAGGTACGCACAAGCCCTGTGGGCGCGCACGGGTCTGTGGGTGTACGGACGCGGGCACACCCACTAGGTTAGGTGCCACCCGGTGCGCACCCGCACCCGGTTCGAGGTCCAAGGTGCGAACCCGATTACTTAGTTTTTAATATTTGTCTTCCAAATCAGTCAAGTCACCTTTTTGATTAATTAAAATAAAGTCATTTGGGAATATTGCTTTATTAGACAACTTTATTTAATTAATTTAAATATTCCATAACAAAGCTTGACATTAGCCGACGAGAATTAAAAGGTTAAAAGGGTGACTTCCAACTACTCAGTGGAAGGGGACATTACAAGGACTCACATAGTACAAATTCTATTACAAGTTAGACTTATGCATGCAAAACACTAGTAGAAATTTGGAATCTGTGAAGGAATAATAAATAAGTAAAGAGGAAGAGTTTGTGACAGTAAGAAAAATAGGAACAATTATTGGTGATATATTTTGATATGATCTAGTACATCAGATTACCTTAGTATGATACGAGAAGCTGAATTTTTGATGCAACCTCTTGGGTGGACGTCTTGTTTGACTTTGATAGCTGGCTCATGTTCCTTATGGTCCATATATTTCTATTTTAGTAGGCGAACTCTTGAATTGATCCTTGTCAAAGTTCCAATCTTAGAATAATTTCTTGGTCAGTTCTTGTATGGACACCTAATGGAAATAGGGAGAACCCTAATACAAATATGGGAGGCAAGAGGTCTATAAATTGCTAAAATTGAAGACTATACACGAACCCACAAGATTATTGCAATTGGGAAAGACTTTATTTAGTAGGAGACAATAGCAATATAACTCCTAGCATAGAAAAAAGTAAATAGAAAAAAATATTTGTAGAATAACCTGGGCTGATAGAGAAAATGGTTCATGGATTTGGGAGATCAACAGGTTTGCTTTCATTTTTACTTGAGTAATGGGTCATACATTTGCGCATGAGTCAAGAGGATGTATAATGGTAGTGTCATTGGTTCATCTGTATGAAATACTTGATTTTAACATGATGTGGCATATTTAAGGTTCTTAATTTGAATATGTTTGAGAAATGAAGTACTATAGTCACCTTAATTACATGCTCTTACATTCCAGCGATTTCGAGGAAGAAGAAAAGTAAAACTTTTATATTGTCATCTCTACTGTTTGAAGATAATATGGATGGATAGTAAGTTTACTATATTTTCCTTTGGTAAGCTAGTGATATTATCTAAAATCTAAAGAGTTCAATATTTATTCGAGCCATCTTTTGGTTTATTTACGCTAGTGAACCCTCCATTTTATCATTGCTCCTCCTTTCTATATGTTTGGACCCTCAATGACATAAGTTGTGACAAACATTAAATCCTTGTCAACCATTGCCATTTAGTGTGCAGGTAGAGTCTCTTATACCCCATCTCTGTATCCTATTCTCTGCTCTATTATTCTTCTCTGTTCCTGTTCTCTCTTAATTCTTATTTTCTTTTATTGCACATATTGGGCAGCTTTGTAGTCAAGGAATTATGCCTAGCATTTGAGTATTGTTGTAGTGGGAGGTTGCTTGCATGCCAATATAATAGGATGTTTCTCCCTTGAAGTGGCTAATATCAATAAAATATTCTATTATAATTTGCACTTTCCGTTGATCAAGAAGATTCCTTATATAGAACTCTGGAGAATCCCTACTTGCACTTGAGTTATATTTAAGTATGTACCAAACTTGAGGGAGCTCTAGGTTACAAATATTTTATGTACAAAGTTTGGTTTTAATTGGTTGCTGATGTACTCTCATTTTCTTGTTCTTAATGCTTTCATTTATGTCGTTCTCATGAGTGACTGATGGTGATATTGTGCCTGTGTTGTGTAGTAAATACCTTAGAAACCAAGTGACAAATGCTTCAAACACAACGCAAACTCAAGATGGATTTTGGAGAAGCCTGTAGGAATAGTGTGTCAGATATGAATAAACACAATGATATGCAATGAGGTTTGCATGTGTCTATAAGCACATCCAATATATTGGTATTCAATGAGGCCTGCGTGGTCCAAAATTCTCTCTCTCTCTCTCTCTCTCTAGACCTCATAACCCCCAAACTTTTCACTGAGAACCCTATTGCTAATCCCCCTTTAAGAAGGGCTCTTGAATTCTAATAGAATTGTGGAGACTGAGCAACATGTCCTTGAGAAAAGATTTGATGAAGATGTCTGCTAGCTGAGATTCTGATGGTATATGCAAGAAGTTATTACCTTTCCTTCTTGATAGAGTTGCTTGATATAGTGCATGTGAATCTTGATCTGCTTTGTGTTCTTATAGTGCACTGTATTGCTATTAATCTGACTGGCACTTATTTTGTCAATGTGAATCATATTTCAGCCTTCTTGAGGAAGTCCAAGCTGAAGGGAAGAGTCTGCTACCACCTGAGCTAGGATGTTGCTTCTTTGGCACTGTAGTATTCAGGGAGAGAGAGAGAGAGAGAGATCTAACTCCCAGCTATTTTGTCAATGTGAATGACATTTCTGCCCTCTTGAGCAAGCCTAAGTTGAAAGAGAAGAGTCTGCTACCACCGGAGCTTGGGCATTGCTTCTTTGGCATTATAGTATTCTGGTAGGAGAAAGAGAGAGAGCTACTGCCTGACCTGGGACATTCCTTCTTTTGGCATTGTGAGTTTTATTGTACTGTGTGATTGAATTGCAGAAAACTGAGATGCTGCTCCATATAAGTTTTTTTATGTAGACCACCATGGCAAAACATACTCATTTAATTCATTTGATGGACCTCCCACTTTTAAGAGGTAGCAAGAGAGATAGGACTGTGTGAATAATCTCTTGCTTTCCCTTTGTAAAATCGAGTGGCAACAAAGTATGCCTTTAGTTTATAACAATTACATTTGTGTCATTTTGTTTTGTAGACCCACTTGTATCCTAAAATGTTTTCGTTCTTGGGATAGGGAATAAGTTCCCAAGTGTCATTAACCATAAGAGCATCATACTCTGCTCGCACTACATCTTCCCATTGGGCATCGTCTTGGGCTTGATTATAAATATAGGATTGTTTTCTTAAGACATGAGATGCCGATGTAGCTATGATCAAGTCATGCCATGCCTCTGAGTTCTTTTTGCATAGGAGTAACATCCTGTACAACAGCTGCACTTGATTTGGTGTCTTGATAGATGGAAGCTTGCTAGCCACTTGATCTTAGTATGATCTAGATGGTCGGTAAAGAAGGCCTTCTCTTGTGCAAAGTTCTTTTGGAAGTGGGAACTAACTAGTGGAATATCCTTTGCACAATATGGAGCAGAAGGCAGAATGACCATTGGCTAAGTGGTAAAAGCCTCTTCTTTTCAAGAAAGAGAGGGAACATAGGTAAATGTGTAGGAACCTATGTTACCCCGAGTTTCCGGGATGAGGGGATGGGGGGACGGGGAAATGGGTTTCCAGGACGTTTTTTTCTCGTAGCAGGCGACGGCTATATATATATTATATATAAAATAGGGAAATTTTGAAATATATAGGGAAATCTGAAATTTCAAATATATTCATATGGTATACCATAATAACAATCATCATAGCAACATAATAACATTGATAAATCTAAAATCAATGTCTCTTTGCAAAGGTAACAAATCTCTCACACTTGATCTTGTGTGGGCATCATCTTACTAAATGACCCCATACACATGAGGCAAATGACCCACTTATCCACTTTCTACAATGAAAAATGCAATATTAGGCCTCTTGGGCAGACAACCATCCTGAAACAACAATGTTTGGTCCCTAAATGCTAAGATCACGTTCATTAGCTCTCTAATGCACTCTTGGGCTGACAACCATCCTGAAACAACAATGTTTGGTCCCTAAATGCTAAGATCACGTTCATTAGCTCTCTAATGCACTTCTAGTTCTCAATTCTGGTTTACTGATTACAGCCTGCTTGTTCACTTGGAAGCTATGTTAGTTGCCAATCGAATCTATCTGTTTAAGTACATAACAAAACTGGAACATAGATGAAGCATACCAGGAACATGCATGGAACATAGATGGAACATAAAAGGAACTTGATATAATCAGCAACCATCTCAGTTAAACATATACATGGATAGGTCTGTTACTTTGATTCTAATTATTCATATTTCCACACCAAAAAGATAGCTTTTACAATAATGTGCGGGACTCTTATATAGAGAGCCAACGGTTGGTTCGAAGCCAACCGTTTTCTAACTAAATACTATTAACAAACATTGATTAACATATTTTAACCAACCCGACAATCTAACTTTACTTAATATCTATTGTATGTCTACATCATCCCCCCCCAAAACTTGTCGTCTTCCAGACGACATTACAAAATAGGAAAATCC
>MU223733.1:7048454-7066514 GCA_018584345.1 Thuja plicata
ATATAGAGAGCCAACGGTTGGTTCGAAGCCAACCGTTTTCTAACTAAATACTATTAACAAACATTGATTAACATATTTTAACCAACCCGACAATCTAACTTTACTTAATATCTATTGTATGTCTACAAGCTATAAATTATCTTGGAATTCACATAAATTTTCTTCTACTCGCCTCTTGGTCATTTACAGTAGACTAAATGAACTTGTAAAGTTCACCAAAAGTCACAAAGGGAAATTTATGTGTTTTTGGGCATTGTAAACTGTTTCTTGACACGTGGAGAAACCACTGGTTTATGCAATGATGATCCACAGAAAGAATGAAGTGGGTGTTAGATTGGAGATGGTTGATATCTCTTATCTCCATTGATTTTCTGATTTTTTTGTGTAATAGGGCAATGAATTTTCTGATCCTTGAAATGTGTGCAGATTAATAGCATAAAAATGACTTGCTTTATAGCTGTCATTGCCGGAAATGGCTGTTCGTCCCCAAGACGGTCGGGGAATGGCTTTGCCATCCCCAGTTGTCCAGGGGACGGTCAATAGTTTCTGGGACAAGAGTTGACCATTTCGGAGTTTCCGGGATGGTGTCTGATTTTTTTTGCATGACCGGTGACGGCTTGGAAACATTTCCAGCCTTCCCCAAGTCCCCGAAACAGTTTCCATTTCCGGTACTTGGGCATTTAGGGTGGAAACACATTTCCAAGTAACACTGGTAGGAACTCTTAGAGACAAGAACATTTGCAAGTGGCTTGATGGACACATAAGAAATACTTCATGGAAGATAAAATTTTTCTCAATATAGGTTTTAGCTTGTGACAAGATATGTCGAAAGTGGGTACCCAAGTTTTAGATCCAAAGACTTGTAAATAGGAAATGTTTGGTTTCCTCTCATCAAATCTAAACACTCAAAACACTCTTTTAGAGGTTGCCACAAATCACAAATTCTAATTTAATGTCAAAGTAAACCAACTTGTTGGAATCAAATGGGATGAAAGGGAATTGAGATTCCATTTATGAGTCACAGTAGTGACTAAGCCATATGCTCTTGTTTGATAGCTATGTTAAGCAAATTATTTGTCATCGGAAGGACACTCCCAAATTAAAGAAGACATTGTTATGAGAGATATCATTGCCTTTGAATATGTGAGTTCTTTGTGAACCATGTTCACCCAATGATTCAGCTTCTGTGAAGTTATGCACATGTATAAGAGAGCAAGAAGAAATACACAAAAAATGGATGAAAGATAACAAGTAGAGAATTGCATACTCGCAAAATAAGAAAATTAGATTATGGTACATATTAATAACCATGATTATCCAAATATTT
Source organism: Thuja plicata (assembly GCA_018584345.1). Classification (NCBI taxonomy): domain Eukaryota; kingdom Viridiplantae; phylum Streptophyta; class Pinopsida; order Cupressales; family Cupressaceae; genus Thuja; species Thuja plicata. The sequence goes on from MU223733.1 coordinate 7,049,782, forward strand.
GATAATGCTTATGTATATATGCTTCTAGATAGGGTGGAGGTTACGTAGGTTTAGAGTAGTTACGATAGCAGGTACTTTTGTCACGGTCTAATGTCCCCTTCTCCGAGCTAGGCCATTTTGGCGCCTGATTAGTCTATCTCCCCATCCGAATAGGCTAATGGCTACTTCTGGAGGATGCCAGCCAGTCACAGGCTATATTTGGGCGATTTTTAAGTATTTGGGAGCCTTTTCTATAGTTAAGTCACTTTATTTTATAAAGTGAGTTTATAAAGTTACTTTATGACTTAAAGTCATTTTATATTAAAAGTAACTTAAGTGACTTAAGTGAGTGTACTTTATCCCACATGGCTTAGAATTCTGTGTTTTCCCTCATATCGAGGTTATAAAAGCAAAAAGCTCTCCTTTGGAAAGACACCACGAATTTTATATGTAAGATAAACAAATCAAGTTGCTCACGTGACTAGTTATTTCTTGAGGACGGAACCCCTTGAGGAAAATCTGAGAAGTTGGATTAGCCCCAGCATCTCAATAATGGTAGAGTCATTCAGATTTCACAATAGAACTTAATGCGTAAGTACAAGAATAAAGTGTTATTTCATCAGCGTTCTAGGATCAAACTTAGCAAGCAAGAAGACAGGTTGCATTCCAAAAATTGTGAATATCAGTTCAAAACGTTGGCTCTAAGGATAACTAAAAAATTGGTGGGATTACTATCTATGTGTGGAGGCTTCGTGGGATAAGGTTAACAAACGATTGAGGGCGTTCCCCTTATTGTTGATACCCTGTGGCTGCTGGAAGGTAATAGTCAGGGAGTTTTCGGTGTTGGCAGATACACTCAGCAGCCGATACCATTGCTAGACGTCCACTGCAGAGAAAAGAGACAATGCGACATTGTTTATAGTTGGCTGAGAGCCGAGTAAATATCACAGTGGGTAGAGCCTGCATTACGGGCCGAGCTGGGTGATACCAGTCTGCCTTACAGCCCGAGCTGGGCGACAATAGTTTGCACTACGGCCCGAGCTGGGCGACGCCAGTCTGCATTACGGCCTGAGCTTGGAGATAGATGTTGTCGAGAGTCAATCATTTCAGACGCCCACGTCGGAACTCATTGCTCTGGGAATAACGTGTGGGTGTGTCTTCGTTCGAGGGTGTTGGTCGTGGTGTAACAAACAACCACACTACAGTGTCGTGGACAAGGGAACGAAAGAAGCGGCGTTCAACAATCTATCAACGCAACCTCTTCACTGCTAAAGACTATCGCCTGGCAATCGATTATCAGGTGCATGATTCTAATTTGAATTCACTCTGGATAATGAATGGAGGAAACATTGTTTGTAGTGTAATTACAGTTTATTATGTAATAACTGGCTTTGATTATGTGATGAAATATATCCAGCATTAGAGGCATAGTCAATTTGGTGTTAATGCGTTTTCTTTCATACATTGAGAAAATTGAACAAAGAGAAAGACACATATCTTGTAAAAATTAGAAAAGTATCGATTCCCAGAAATCAAAATTCTTGCAGTCATTTTCAGAAACAACCATATAGGATTATTACAGTGGTATTAGAGCTTTTGATCCTGCCATCCTAGTGGGCTAGATTTTCAGATCTTACAGCTTTAAACATAGCAGAGTTGAACAGGAACAACCAAAATCCTCAATACAGGTTGATATAGAGAATACTCATACCAAAATAGACGAGAAGATTGTATTTGAACATGTTACTCGGGGTACAGATATGGCTGAGGATACAGAGAGAGAGGCTAGGGAAACATTGAGAGCCATATGCAACAGACATGATCATATTGCTGATGTATTACAACAGCTTACAAGGGTTATCCAGCAATTGACAGTAGCATCCGAGAGACCCCAGAGCCATCACAGTGGTGGAGGCAGTGTAGCAGGATCACCTAGGGAAGCTAGAGCCCCCACTTGTACTTCAGATAGGCCCCTTATGCCTAACTTCACGGAGAATAATGCAGGGGAAGAGGTAGCACTGCCTGAGGGAGCAGGCATTCTTCCAGAGAATGTGATGACCATGCAAGATGAGTGGAATATGCTACCAGATAATGTCAAAGATGATTTAACCTTTCCCCAGTATATGGCTCATAAGAGAGAATTTGGCAGTGTTTAGCAGGATAGGAGATCCAGGGGTCGGAACAGGGATTTAAAACATGCAATGAACAAATTAGCTCTCCCTACGTTTGATGGCAGCGGTAAGACTTCCTCGAGAGCTTGGATTCACAAGCTAGACACCTTCCTGACCCTCAAACCCATGTGACAAACGAAGGCAATTAAGTTTGCCACAGTGCATTTAGAGGGAGCAGCATATGATTGTTGGCATCATGGTCTTGTCACCCAGGATCACGGGCTGATTACTTCTTATGAGACCTTCAACATGAATCTGATTACCCGTTTTGACAGGAAAGACATAGAGGTTTATTACAGGGAGTTAGCCCAGCTGAGACAGAGTGGGTCTTTGGACCACTATATCGATGAGTTTCAGAGGATTACCATCATGGTTCCTGATATGTCTGAGAAGAGGAAAGTGATGTTGTTTGTTGAGGGCTTACAGGATAGATTCAGAGGTTTGGTTAGAGTTCTCAAGCCAAACACTTTGGACGACGCTATTAAATTAGCACATGACTTGGATTCACCTTCTATATTGCAGCCGCCTAAGAAAACATTTAAGGGATCATCTTCATTTCAAAAGAACAAAAATCAGAATGAGAGTATGCCCCCTAGATTGGTTTTGTAATAAGAAACGAGTTGAGGAGGAAATTATGCTTAACATGTAGAGAGCCTTGGACTCTAGACCACAGGTGCCTTGGAAAAGGCAAGATGCATTACATTGAGGTGGCTTCCGATGGTGAACACGAACAACAGGAGGGCAGCGATGTTGAGGACAGCAATGAGGAGGCTCAGGAAGAGAAATCAGCAGAAGAAAGGAAGAGGAAAGCCCCCCATGAGCAGCCCCCTATTACTTTAGCATCTCTTTCAGGTATTCCCACATGTCACCCATTCCGTTTTAAGAGGGTGGTTAGACGACAGTGAATCATTTGCCTTCTGGATACAAGTGCTACTCATAACTTTATCACCACAGGTATGGTTTCCAGGAGGGGATTAGAGGTAGTTGACATTCCCAAGTTTGAGGTTAAGGTGTCTGGAGGAGATATGTTGAGCTATACAGGGAAGATCTCCAGACTCCTGATTTAGTTTGGAGATTATCTTCTAGAGGCTGATTTCTATGTCATTGATTTAGATGGTCTTAATGCCATTCTGGTATGCAGTGGTTACAGACCCTAGAAAGATACACTATTTATCACAAGTTGAAACAGTTGGAGTTTATGCAGGGTGATCAACAGATTGTTCTTAAGACCATGCCAGATGGCGGGCCCAGGTTAGTGTCAACTCTCAGGATGGAGGCCACATCATGAGGCATAGCGATATGGAGTGGGCAGCCCAATGTTTCATATCCTCTAAACCCACACCAGATTCAGGGCAGCAGGTTCACATTGATATCTAGGATGTGCTTGATAAGCAAAAACGGGTTTTTGAGGACATCCCTCCAGGTATACCACTAGATAGAGGTTTTGAGCACATCATTGGATTGGAGGAGGGCGCCAAGCCAGTGATCGCTACCCCTTATCGTCACCCTAGACACTATAAGGAAGAAATAGAGAAGACGATCAAGGAACTTCTAGATATGGGGCACATCAAGCCTAGTTCTAGCCCCTTTGCTTCTTCAGTAGTTTTGGTGAATAAGGATGGTACCCTTCGTATGTGCATTGACTACCGTGCACTCAATAAGAGAACAATTAAGAACATGTATCCCATTCCCCGGATTGATGAGTTATTAGATGAGCTACATGGGACAGTATATTTCTCGAAGATAGATCTTTGATCAGGATACCATCTGATACGTGTCCGTGAGGAGGATGTTCATAAGATAGCGTTCAGATGTCACTACGGGCACTATGAGTTTCTAGTGATGCCATTTGGTCTCACTAATGCACCTGCTACTTTTCAGTCATGCATGAACCATATATTAAAAAGCAATTGCGCAAAAGTGTCTTGGTGTTCTTTGACGACATTTTGGTCTTCAGCAGGACAAGGGAGGGGCACTTACAACACTTGGAGGAGATTCTTAGCATTATGGAGGAGCAGCCTTTGTTTGCGAAAGAATCCAAGTGTGAGTTTGGATTGACTGAGATTCTTTCCCTGGGACACGTGATAGGGGCAAACAAAGTTAAGGTTCACCAAGAGAAAATTCAGGCAATAGGTTCACCAAGAGAAAATTCAGGCAATTCTTGATTGGCCACCACCAAGGAATGTGTCAGATTTGAGGGGTTTCCTTGGACTATGTTCTTATTACAGGAGGTTCGTGAAGGGATTCTCTCAGACAGCCGGCCCCCTCACCGATCTTACTCGGAAAGGGGCTTTCAGGTGGACAGATGAGGTAGAGGTAGTCTTTGACAAGCTTAAGACAGTCATAAGTACTTGCCCGGTTCTAGTGCTCCCAGACTTCTCTCGTCCCTTTGTTCTAGAGTGCGATGCTTCAGGGAATGGGATTAGTGCAGTGTTGATGTAGGATAGACACTCCATAGCATACGAGAGTAGGAAGCTTAAGGACAATGAGAGACTGTATTCTACTTATGACAAAGAGATGCTTGCCATTATGCACGCCTTGGCTAAGTTCAGACAGTACCTAGTGGGTGTCAAGTTTACAATTAAGACAGACCACAATAGCCTGTGCTACTTCTTAGAACAAAACAAGTTGAATGAAAGACAACAAAAGTGGGTTAGCAAAATTCAGGCATATGATTTTAACATTGAGTATGTCAAAGGGAAAAATAACATTGTGGCTGAAGCACTTTCCAGGAGACCTCCAGTAGCGTCTTGTTGTGCATTAGCTGAGATCTTTGCAGACTGGAAGTCTCAATTGTTGGTTGAGTATTCTAAAAATACTCAAGCTTGTCAGATTTTGGATGGTCAGTTCCAGGACAACAGATACAAAGTGATCGATGATATTATTTTCTATAAGGATAGGATCTACCTAGTACCAGGATCTAAACTTAAGGCTAAGGTGATGAATGTTGTTCATGATGCGCCAGCAGCAGGACATCCGGGTTTTTCAAAAGCTACAGGCAGGTCAGAGAGAGGTTCTCATGGAAGGGCCTCAAGGATGATGTCCTTCAACATGTCAGAGGGTGCCAGTCTTGTCAGAAGAACAAGTCCGAGCACAAGCATCTTGTCGGCTTATTGCAGCCCCTTCCCATTCTAGCACAGAGATGGGAGAGTATTTCGATGGATTTTATTACTGGGTTGTCGAGAGTGGAGGGCAGGGATAGCATTTTTGTGGTGGTGGACAGACTTACTAAATTCGCTCACTTCTTCTCTATCGCAGCTGATTGATCAGCTTCGCAGGTAGCTGAGCTTTTCTTCTGAGAGTTTCAGATTACATGGTCTTCCCAAGACCATTGTGAGCGACAGTGACAGTAAGTTCCTCAACACCTTATAGCAAGAGTTATTTAGACTGGCAGGCACCAAGTTGACTCCCAGCACCAGTTACCACCCACAGACATATGGTCAGATGGAAATTGTGAACAAATGGGTGGAAGGTTATCTCTGAAATTTTGTAGCGGGACAATAGAGGGCATGGGTTATGATGGAACTTTGATTTTTAAAATCAGGACACCCATTTGATTACTATTTTATTTATTCATATGAGTTCATATTTTATGTTGGAATGATTGGTTAATGCATCTTATTTCCTAAATCTAATTTTATTTTGCTGTTATACAGTATTTTATATTATTAAATATCATCGAGCCTACAGCAAAGGGACATGATCCGATTGCAATGGTGTCACAAGAAGGTTTTCTATAGCCCTTCTGCAAATATAAGAGACATGTAGAACTAAAGAGTAGAAAAGTATGTAAAAGACAATCAGCACTGTACAATACAAAATGGGTGACTCAAGTATAATTGTTGTTACATTGAACTAAGTTTAAACCAGATTCTCTACGGAAGACTTTGCCATTCAGATAAGGATGGTGGTACATAATGCAGTAGAATGGTTTGTGCTTTGTGAAAACAGTCATATAGTAAATCAGAAATCAGGGAAGCATTGTTAAGAAATGAAGATACAATACACTGAAAAAATTATGACTAAAAGAAAAAATGGCAATCAATATCAGAAGGAATAGTAGATTTCCAGTGTTATAGAATAGTCAAAACTCTATGAAAGGAGTTCTTTTTCGATTCTGTGTGAAGATTATCGCAAGTGACAGTGTATTTTCAAAAGTGCAGAACACAGTTGGATGCGTGTCTTATATGTTCAAATATAATAATTTAAGGGGCAATATAACAGTGCTATACAAAAGAACATGTGGTCTCAAGCCTTCAAGACAATTTCAAGAACTTTGACTTAGAATTGTGATGTCAGAACCATGTTAGCATTGCAAGCAAAACACGCTAATGGAGATTATATAAGGAATAATCATTAAGGCAGCCTGTGAGTTTCTGAGGATTGATAATATGGTGAATGACATAAAGAAGAAACAACTTCGATGTTGTCCAACAAAAAACAAGAGCTTGTTTACTGATCCCTATTTGAAATACTATGCAGATGTAAAGTTCACATGCAGATCTGTGAACACGGAATACTGAATTTATATATTATGAAGTAAATGTATTGATTGGAGATTAAATTAATATGTGTGCTTGTTCAAGAACAAAGAAAAACATACAACAGTGACATAAAAGCTTACATTAGCAGTATAGAAGCACATAATAGAGGCAGTGAACATTAAATGATGAGATAACAGGAGCAGTATAAATAAAATATAGACTGTTCATGACAGCACGCATAATGAAGATATATACTCATTAAAATTCACATACGAACAAGAGCTTCATCCGGAGGAGTTATTTATTCCATATGAATGAAGATTGGTTGTTTCAGAAAATGGTTTGGATTTCGATCCCAACAATATTCTTTTTTATGAAGCAAAGTCACCTGTAGAAGATTCCCACCAGACAAGACATTTGATGAGGATTTGAAGATCACGGCAGAAGCTATGGACGTATATGAAAACAAATGAAGGAGTCGTGTAACACGATGGTTTTTTCATGAGATGTTTGAAGAGCAAAATATATTTGGTTTTGTTTTGCAAAAAGAAGTCACTCCATTCCCATGCCAAGACGGTCAAAGCAACTTCGTTTGAAACATGGAGAAATCACGTTACCTATTGATAATTGCTGATTTGATTTTCATTTTTATGTCTTTGATAATTCCTTGCTCATGTTTGCAGGTTACCAAGCGTACACGTTGGAGGAGAGAGCTCGTGGAATATGGGTGATGAAGATCACAATCATAGTATAATCGATTTAAAATGCCAAATATATAGGAGGCCACGCGATGGAGAGAAAAGTATATGTGGATGCCATCTGTCTTATCAGCAAGCCTGCCCGTGCCTCACATACCAAATGATGATTAAGATAGTTTGAAGTTCAGTTCCCCTTCGTCAAGCTATATTACAAATTGTAGTTAGCAAATATGCAGTTACTTGTTATGAAGCGACACGCCAGTTCATGGAACGTGGCCTCCAGCTGTCACCCACAGCCATGCCGCAAATGGACAGTTGTAATATGATAAATTTTGGGTTACATTACAAATTAGAGTCATGTAGTTTTATATATGAAGCGACGTGTCTTTTAAATGAAAACCGCCTGACTTTTCTTATTTATATAAATATGAAGTCAAAAATAAATAAAAAAAGGGGCAGAGGATGACATTGCTTTAAAATTTTGATATTATATTAATTTTCCAGAGGAACCGGACACTTGAACAAAGCTGGTGTTTTCGGAAATTTGTACAGCCGTTTTTATATGTTGCTGGGAATTGACTGTAATGAAAACAGTGATCATTTTTGAGCATCTTCATTATATCTTCTCTCAGGCATAACCAGTAAGGATTTTTGTTTATATTTTTTAGAGCTTTGGAAGTGTAAAAATTATTTAAATCTCGTCCTTTATGAATATATTTATTTCTTCTATAGATTGTTCATCGTCTAGATAAGTGGATTACGTTAGTCATAGCCTTTCGAATCTGAAAATCTCAAACATTCTGAAATATTAAATTGTTTTCAGTTTTTGGGTCTATTTTGTCTCTATATGAGTTAAAAGGAAAAAGCATCTTAGACTGATTCGAATGTGCATAGAGCTGGCTTACTTGTCGCATCTAGATGACTGAATAATTTGTAGTTTCAAAATTATAATATCTCATAAAAGTTGTATGTAAAAGATTTATAATTTAGACTCTATCGCCTATCTGAAATTAAGCACTGGTCTTCATTCTGTTTTATTTTTTCTCAATCCATAAGCTGGAAATTGTTTATTGTTTTTCCTTTGAAAGTTGAAGTTATCACTCATATTTATAATTCAGATATTTTCAAATACTTACAAATATACAATCATTTATTTCATTTTTATATTCAGGAATTCTGAAGCATTCATACTTTTGAAATTATCATTTAGAAGTGTATTAAGTCAGAGAAGTCATAAGTTTTCCATTATTCTTGCCGTCTGGGAAAACTTTTTGCTGCAATTGTGTTTTAACCAAATCTGCTATAAGCATCCTGGGCTTGAGTATTTTGGTTCAGGAACAGGTGCACCCGCCTTGGCCTCACAGAGCCAAAAACGCAGGGAACCAGGATCATATCACTTGGTTCTGTCAAGTTGGCCACAACCATTTGGATATTCGGCAAATCGAGTTGGCAAGACTTGAAGAATTCCAATCTGTCGGTTTTGGGAACCAACAGGTTAAATGGTTGTATTTGGGGGAGTTTTGCTACAACTCCACCTATCACATGACTATTGGCATGTCACCGTTTCGGGCACTCTATGGCAGCGAACCCCTATCATTTATAGACTTGGCTCTACAAGACAACAGGGCACCGATTGTGAGAGATTGGTTACAGGATCATCAGGATATTCTTAGATCTCTCAAGGAGAACATCCAGAGGGCACAAAATCAATAAAAGATGTACGATGATCGACATTGGACAAAGCGAAGCTTTGAATCGGGGGATATGGTCTACCTTTGACTTCAGTTGTACAGACAGAGTTCTTTGAAGAAGAGTGGGTCCGAAAAGCTTAAGCCCCAATTTTATGGTCCCTATTGCATTGCCAGGAGGGTTTGTGAGGTGGCTTATGAGCTCAAGCTACTGTCAGACAGTAGGATTCACAATGTGTTTCATGTGTCTTGCCTCAAGAAGGCGATTGGGCAGCAGATAGTTCCGTCAGTTGGATTACCCCCGCTTGATGAGGAAGGTAAATTGGTTCTAGTTCCAGCTGAGGTGATTGAGATTAGAGAGAGGAAACTGCGAAACAGGGCTATCAGAGAGTATTTGATTCGCTAGGACTTACCTATCGAGGACGCCAAATGGGAGGGTGAGTCTATTCTGCAGCACCTTGCATTGAGATTGCTTGAGGAGAAGCAATCCCGGGAAGGGAGGACTGTAATGTCCCCTTCTCCGAGCTAGGCCATTTTGGCGCCTAATTAGTCTATCTCCCCATGCGGATAGGCTAACGGCTACTTCTGGAGTATGCCAGCCAGTCACAAGCTTTATTTGGGCGATTTTTAAGTATTTGGGAGCCTTTTCTATAGCTAAGTCACTTTATTTTATAAGTTACTTTATGACTTAAAGTCATTTTATATTAAAAAGTAACTTTAGTGACTGTACTTTATCCCACATGGCTTAGAATTCTGTGCTTTCCCTCATATCGAGGTTATAAAAGCAAAAAGCTCTCCTTGAGAAAGACCACCAATTTTATAAGCAAGATAAACAAATCAAGTTGCTCACGTGACTGGTTATTTCTTGAGGACGGAACCCCTTGAGGAAAATCTGAAAAGTTGAGCGTAGCCCCAGCATCTCAATACTGGTGGTCATTCAAATTTTACAATGGAGCTTAATGCGTAAGTACAAGAATAAAGTGTTATTTCATCAGCATTCTAGGATCAGACTTAGCAAGGAAGAAGACAAGTTGCATTCCAGAAATTTTGAATATCAGTTCAAAACGTTGACTCTAAGGATAACTAAACAATCGGTGGGATTACTATCTATGTGTGGAGGCTTCGTGGGAGAAGGTTAACAAAAAATTGAGGACATTCCCCTTATTGTTGATACCCCGTCGCTGCTGGAAGGTAATAGTCAGGGAGTTTTCGGTGTTGGCAGATACACTCAGCAGCCGATACCATTGCTAGATGTCCACTGCAAAGAAAAGAGACGGTGCGACATTGTTTATAGAAGTCGGCTGAGAGCCGAGTAAACATCACAGTGGGTAGAGCCTGCATTACGGCCCGAGCTGGGCGACAGTAGTCTGTCTTACGAGCTGGTCGACACTAGTCTGCACTACGGCCTGAGTTGGGCGACACCAGTCTGCATTACGGCTCGAGCTTGGAGATACAAGTCGCCGAGATTCAATCATTTCAGATGCCCACGTCGGAACTCCTTGCTCTGGGAATAACATGTGGGGGTGTCTTCGTTGGAGGGTGCTGGTCGTGATGTAACAAACCACCACAGTACAGTGTCGTGGACAAGGGAAGGGAAGAAGCGGCGTTCAACAATCTATCAATGCCACCTCTTCACTGCTAAAGACTATTGCCTGGCAATCGATTATCAGGTGCATGATTCTAATTTGAATTCACCTTGGATAATGAATGTAGGAAACATTGTTTGTAATGTAAGTACGGTTTATGTAATAACTGGCTGAAATATAGCCAGCATTAGAGGCATAGTCAATTTGGTGTTAATGCGTTTTCTTTCATACATTGAGAAAATTGAACAAAGAGAAAGACACATATATCTTGTAAAAATTAGAAAAGTATCGATTCCCAGAAATCAGAATTCTTGCAGTCATTTTGAGAAACAGCCAGATAGGATTATTGCACACGGATTCAGCCTATTTAATTATGTACCTGACCATTATGTTGGGTTATTATTCCCTCAGAAAATGGTAGGAAATTTCCATTTATGTGAAGGAACGGTGATGGGAAGGTAGGGATTGACATGCACCCTGCAAAACATAGGTTATGAAACTGAAAATTGTTTTCATTCTTATTATTTTCAAGTTATGAGATTTAACCAACTCTAGCTATGCATAACCTTCGACGAGTAAATTTTTCTTAAAGTGCATGCCTAGGGGTTATTCAGAGTGACTAAAGAGCTTTATGTTTAGTCTATCTAGATCTTTTTGTTTCAGTCTATCTGATTGTGTAAGTGAGCATTATGTTAGGTGATTACTCCTTCAGAAAATTAGGCGGCTGAAATGTCATTTATGTGAAAAGTGAAAGAGTTGTCATCCAAAAATTTCTTGTGGGATAAAGAGAATCACAAGGGTTCATCTCTATGTTCTAGGCGATGTACTTTGACCTTTAATATCCTACAAACCAATTAAGGTTGCATACTACACCGTCTGCTTTCCTCTCGTTTAGCATCATAGATATGTAAAGACAGATAAATTAAGCCTTGGTTTATTAGATTAAAACGTAATAGCTACATCATAGATCTGTACTGAATGCCATCATGGACCCAAGTTATGTAAACAACTTTCAAATTCTGGTATATATTTTGCATATCTTTATTTGTAGCAATTACGTAAAATGCAAGCAGTTCTCATTTTCTACCCCCATTTTAAAAACATAACTTTTTGCATGCTGTGTGGCATAACTACTTAATAAATATAAAAACTCCAGATATAATGTGGTATTGACTACAGACAGTTTATTAGATGCTTATTGTTAAATAAAAACATAATGCATTTTTTCTTTTTAAAGGAAGCACCTCATACTACACCAAAGAGCATGAGAATTATGTCAACTAAATGCCAGAGTTATGTGGAAAGTCTCTTTCTATCAAATCCTGGAATGCCAATCTGATCCTTGGTCTGAGAAGTAAATAGTCTACATCTTTTTGAAAGCATTTAATTAATGTGCATAACTATACTCCTTTCTAAAAGTATTGAACGCCCTTAAGTAGGTAAAAAGAATGTCAACAAGTATTGCCTTGCATATTGTAAGCACAAGGCAATCAACTGCAGACAGTCTTATCATATGCATAAATCTTTGCAATTATCTTTTTTTTTCCTTATATTGTAGTCTGTATGTGGCCTCAAGTGCTCTTTTTGCTGCACTCTTCTCCTTCTTTGTAGCTATTCTAATACTTAGTGGCCATACTTTATACTTTTATTTTTTTGTTTAGATCTCCTCTCCGTAAATGTTGTATATCGGATGTTTCCTTGGATAAAGTTTTATATACCATAGCAAAGGCAAGAGGTTTCTGTTATTTTTTGACAAAAAGTTCCTAATTATATACAATTGATTTAGTGATTATGCAGATAAATTTTACTACGGCGTCGTCAAAGACTTTGTTGGTCATGGTGTTGGCAAGGTTTTCCATTCTGATCCAGTGATACTACATTTTCGTAAGTGTGTTAAAAACATAAGGTTGCTTAGTAAGATATAAGCTCTTTCTAATCATGTGTATTCAAGTACCCGTAGAATCATTATTCATATGGTTAAAATCAAAATTATTATTCTGGGCATCACTTGCAAACAAAATCTCAAAATTATTGCAATCGGAAAAATCAACCAAATCATCAGCAAAGTAAGTTTTAATGAGCAAAAATTATAATGTCATCATTAGTGAATGCATGTCGACTGTTTGACAAAATACCAATATAGTTGAGTGGGTGTTAGAAGTGCAAATAAAAGGGGATCTTACAGGGTTATAAGAGTACTGTATCCTATCATCTTGAAGGGTCCAAGGAGAAAGATGGAGACTTTTGAAGTGCAACTTCTAGAAGAGCTAATGGAATCGAAGCAACTTTATCAAAATTTCAGGGAGAGTTGGCAACAAGTGCGACAATGTAATCAAAGACAAAGCGAGAGTTCATAAAAAAATGTGTGAGCTTCCTGGGTAGTTAAGGGCTTTCTTTAAAGAGAGAAAAGTAAATGAAAAAGATTCTTCTTTTGCAAAAAAAATGAGAAAAAGAAAAGAAAGAGGTTCACAGCAGGTCATTCAGATGGAAATAGTGCCTTGATACAGAAGAACTATGTGGCAGTTTCAGGAAAACTTTTTGGACATGCATGTAGTTATTGTTGAAGAGTTTGTGCATGAAGAGAAAGAGAAAACAGAAGCCTTGATTACACATTTAGAGCTTTTAAATGAAGTTAATGACACTAGTGTGAATCATGGAATAGTTGAGATCATTGATACACCTTAAGATGATGAACACAAAGAGAGCAGATATGATGATGTCTTTTTACCAGCTAATAATGATTACATGTCTTATTCCACTGATGTTGGTTCAAATGGTTATAAGTTGGATCTCCATAATTAGCGTGAGAGGAATGTTTCCTGTACTAGTGAGTTGGGGAGTGACTCATTCACTGTGTCTACCACTCATGAGGGGCTTAGTGAATACATATTTCTGAACAGAACGAACAACTATTTGACACTTGGGATCTGAGTGTATTAGCACCTAAGTATGATGAGGATCCTACATGGGATGAAATTCCTTTTGATGATGATCTTGAAACAAAATCTGATTATCTTTGCATGGAGCTGACTTTGAGCAAAGGTTTAGTGACTTTGATGATTTGGATCCACATTTTAGTACTGAAAATATTAATGGAGTTGCACAAGAGATTTGGGACAGCCTTGGAGACTCTGATGACAGGTATGATAGTTATGATTATGGTATTTATTATGGAAGTAATTCACTTTATTTGCTTAAATATGATTGGAAGAATCAAATTATGGTGATTATTGATAACCCATTGTTTTAGATGGGTGTTGATATGCTATATGACAATCCACTTTTTTAGTTGGATCATTGAACAACTCTTGGTCGTAGCATTGCACTTGGAGAAAATTCAAAATAGCAAGTTATGGGGACCCAAGAGATGATTCAGGACATGAGTTGGAAAGTGATTCCCAGCTTGATGTTGATTTCATTTTTCATCATGAGGTGATTGGTTATCCTCTAGGGAGACCACCAAGTATGAAATGTGCAACTAAGGAGATAAATGAAGATTGCATAGGGACTGATATGACACTAGGAGTCATCATCATTCCTAACTACAAGAGGACCAAGAAGGTTAATTGGGTTTGCAAATTAATGATTTCAGCTGAGAGTTATTACCTTGTTGATACTCACTTTGAGTTGCTTCACTTTTGCATTATTTCCTAAAATGCAGGGTTCATACCCACAGGCCCCGAACTACGTATGGGTACGCACCGGGTACGGGTGCGTCTGTGGGTATAGGGTGCGCGCCCAGCACTGTGGGTGCTTATATGAATATTTTTCAACTAAATCTATGGGTGCTATTTATCTTTGGCATTTGACATTGATAAATGATCAAGTATCGTACTATGAAATGGTTTAGTTTTACAATTCTGTATATTTCTCTTTTTTTTGAATGTGTGTATACACACACACACACACACGTACCCATATGCATCCGAACCCCTAAAAAATATTTCACGCACCCACATACCAGGTTCTTGTACCCGCACCCATCCCCGAACCCGAACCGGTAACATAGATAATTTCTGGCCTTGAGTTTTGAAGTTGGCCAACAAGTGGGACATCTCATATCTTATCTAAGATACTGAGTAGCATTGCACGCCTTTCACATGTAGTTGGAGATGATTTCTCTTCTTGGGTTGCATTGACTCATGAAGACTTCTACATATCAGATTCTGAAAGGTTTACAAACCATGTTATTGAGCTTGCTGGAATTTTCAGAACAGCAGCAAGGAAGGGTGGTTACAAGCTTGATACTAATGTAGCTCTGTAAAGAGAAAGTTTTAAATGTGACATCTACATGTTTGACACTCCATCATTTGGATTGGGAGATGTTTATTCTTTTACTAATCTCTCTTTGGGGTTAGTTTTGAGGACAACAGTTGCTCCTTACTCCTTTGTTGTTGATACTTTCTTGGATAAGTCACAATAGACTATCAAAAGGGTCTTGAAATTCCCTATTGAGTGTGATGTTTTCGATGGCACTTGTAGTTATGATGTGCACCTTTCTACTTATGTTGGAAATTATTCTGGATTGGGTATTCATGCTTGGGATCTTCAACACGGATTGATGGAGTGTATTGGAAAAGGTAGGTATGATCTTTGGAGTTATAAGGATGAAAATTTTAGAATTAATATTGTTGCTTATTTACTTGCCACCCTCTATGATTCCATTGGTTCATCTACAAGTGATTGAAGAGAGATGAAATAAGGATTGGAGCATTGATCAAATGGATACTTTTGGGAGTGTTCTTTGACATAGAATTTATCAGATTTTCAGATTTGAGCTTGCTGATTGGTTGCAGGTTAGTCACTTTACATTTTGGTTTGTTCTCATTCAAGGGAGTTGACACACTATTCTTTGTCAAGGTAGTGAGGATTTTCAGTTGGTAATTGCTTGGAGGTGTCTTCCAAGCATTTTTGGATTGATTTGGCAAGCCTCATGCTTTTCATGCATGCTTATACTTGGGAAATTCATTGGTATTACTACTGTCCTATGTGTAGAGCACTTAAATTAGATTGTACTTCACTGATTTCAGTCATGAACAGCAGAAGGTTTTGTTTATTTCAGACCTTTCAAACTTAGGGAGTTCATCTTATGAAAGGTTTGTGTTATAAGATTTCACAGTTTACCCTTGGAGTTTGTTTGGGACGGTGAAGTTCTGTATGTTATGGTTCATCTTTCAAAAGCCCTTGGAGTTGTTACAATAAGTGTTAGCACTGTTGTCCACTTTCCAATCAGCCTATGCATGACTTCAGTCATTGACCGGTAGATGAGTTGGATGGCTTCTTCTAATCAGCAGTTGAGTAGTTTATGGATGTGGCTGGGTAGTAGAGGTGTTCTGATCTTAGGAGATGACTCTTCAGCTACTTTCATACTCACATCTACTATGTTTTCATCAATTGTGGGAGATTTTCTAGGTACAATTCATTTATTTTCCACTTGCACTTGGGAGAGTATTGGTCACTGTAGTCACTTCATGATGTTAGTATGCATGCTTCCATATGATGATTGGTTGATTGCAACGAGTTGGGTTTGTTGGCATACTCGAGTTTCTTCCCTTGAAACTTGGAGAGTAAGTGTCAATGCTATGATTTCAGTTGTTGATCACAAAGACACTACCTGGTTAGCAGATCTCAATATTGGATATGTTGATATCTTCATTACTAGTCACTTGACAATGATAAATCGATTCTTGTTTGGGACTTCCAGAGGAGATATACTAAGGATTATCGTTATGGGCCGAGCAGATATTTCTTTCAATTGCCCAGGATCATGTTAGTTACAAGGGTTGTAGCTATGGATCTTACTAGGATGCCTTTGTAATGAGCCTGATTTGGCCTCAACTTTAAACCACTCTAAATCTCGTCAAATTCAGAAATTTGGCATTTTAACAAACAATTTGCAGGCAAACATTTATACCACTGTGATGACCTTGTCTAAACTCGCTAAGATCTTTCTTTGCAATATTCAAATATTTGATAGTAAATTTGTAATTATTTGAATTACAACAGCACTTTAATGTAGAATTCTTTCAAACAAATCATATGAAATTGTGCCAATCATACATTGCCAATGTAGAACCACTAACAACTTGACTTTTATTTATTATTTCTCAATATTTGGTTTTCATGA
>MU223733.1:7067756-7099760 GCA_018584345.1 Thuja plicata
ATGATCTGGCACCATCCATTCAATGACCCTGCTAAAATTGGGGACATTACAGTCCTCCCTCCCCAAGATTGCTTGTCCCCAAGCAATCACAGGAACAAGAAACATCACGATCCACCTGGATCCCACGAATGAAACTGTGTAATATCACTATTGCGCACAACTGGGCCCTGTAACACCAACACCCAAAAAACTGACATCACTGATAGAATCATCTGAAGACTAATTGTAGTTGTGGATGGAGGAAACAACTCAGCAGAACTCAACCCAACTGAAACACTAACTCTGCCGATCCTCGCGTCTCTGTCTAACTGACACTCACACCCAACCACACTGTGGATATGATAACAAGTGTAGGTACCTGAGTCACTACCACCAAATCCAATCTCAGCAAAACCGACCTGGGCATGAAGATACTGCAAGTGATATAACTTGCAACTGCTGATCCCATCTGCAAAAGATGGTACTAACCCATCCCACAATTGATGGTATGAAACTGGAGCCAACCCACAACGATGAAAAACCAAATCCTCTACCTGTGGGTCGAAAGAAAAATGATGAGCACACCTCACAGTATAATGTCGATAGAAAGCCCAAATCTCCGTCAATGGCTCATCACTACCAAACTAGGAATCAGGAGATAGCTCCAATCTCTAACTCCGCCTAACTCTACGCTGGGTAGGATCCTGGGCAACCCTCTCAGCGAACCCAACCACAAAATCCTGTTGGGAAGCATTGTAGCTAAGGTATCTACAATCTTCCCCACCAAACGCCGTATAGCACCAGAGCCTCTAATGAGAGTATCCTCAGATACTCTATACGAACTCCCCTACAAATCTGCACTCTCAAGTAGATACTCCGTGAATGACTCAGTGCAGTAAAAATTATATGCAGAAGCGTCAACCTGCTCCCCCGCAACCCACACCTGAATCCTTCTGCAAATGTGGCACTGTCAACTGTCTACTACCACCAACTGTATGAAATGTGGTAATAGATTCGCTTCCAACAGCAGGAAGCAAATCACCATGAGAGCTCGTCCCCACTGATGCCCTCACCCCCTCTGTACCTACTGCACCCATATCTCGAACGGATGTGTCAGCCACATCATCACATCCCACATCTCCAACCGTAGAAGCAACCTCACCACCAACCACCTCAATGTGCAACTGAATTGGGTCTGGGGTTGGTGTGGACCGAACATGCTCCAACTTTGCGGTCACCTCCTCCAATTGTGACTGTGACTCTTGGAAAGCCAACTGGGTACACTGCAGTGAGTCCACAATCACCTCAAGCTCCTGGGTAAGCTCAACCACCTCCTCCTCTTTCCCTAACAATGTCTCATAACAGGTACTGCCCCACTCCAGAAGGTAATCCCTGTCAGCAACTAACTGTGTATAATTATGCTTCAAGACCCTGACAGCCTCTCGAAGCGCATAAACCTCTGCTAGGGAAAGATGACTATCGCCGTGCTCATCTGACATAGGAGCACCCCAACCAAATGTGGCTAATATCTGACGAATCACATCAAAATGCTCAACAACTGAAGAGATGTCTTTGTCATTCACCTTTAGCTGACTAGACACATGATGCCTCTGTAAGCCCTGCTTCCTATGCAAGCTCCCTGCCCCACTAACGACACTGTGATAGGAGACTGAATCAAAACTGCTCGCCCCATGTGTGCTACTGTCCTCGCACATATCTGCAACTGCGATACAACTCATCGGTACCTCAATGAACACCTCAGAAGAAGCGGAAACCCTAGTAGTATCGCCAATAACAGAGAGTCCCTATGAATCCTGATTCTGCGACCCATCCAAAAGCACCTTAGAGTCATCACCCAATATCTGATAAGGAAAGTCACACCCCATGCAGCCTATATCATCAGAAGTGTCCATACTCACTGCATCTACATCCCCTAACAGATGCTCAACTGCTATCTCGTGACTCTATACATCTGAATCAATGTCAGGATGTGACTCAATCACTCCCGAAAATGAGCTGACATCTGCCGACTCAGCTGTAACACCCTGATCATCAATACCAAAACAAGGTAGCTCCATGCTCTCGCCTATCCCACCTGAGAGGGGTGCTTCCTCTCGCTCCGGAGCTACACTACGATAGCTGACATATAAATCTCCAATAACAATTCCTTCCTCGAGAGAATCTGGACCATCAGAGGCAACTACTGTATCAACTGTCCCTGCACTAACTGCAGCAACGACTCGGGAAGCCTCAACCTGCTGAAGCTCAGTACTGCAGTCTACCACTGGTACTGACACATCCACATGTATACGTGTGGAGTGCCTATCATCATATCCATGAGTAGGTGTCGTACATATTGGTACATCTCCATCTCGGACACCTGTTGGGGAAAACTCAAGCCTCCTACCCTGCGATCTCGATGCAGGCCTACTGAAGGCAGAAACCATATATCTTGCTGCCCTATCTACTGTCTCTGGATCCGACAATCTTGCCGCCATCCTCTGCTGATGAAGCCGAAGTCTCTCCATACTCTCCATAAATGTATTTATTTTATTTCTATTTCCCGCACCGTTGTGCCGGCTCTTGGAGCTTAAGCCGCCTATATCTATCCATAGCTCAAAATATGTGAGAGCTGATCACTCTTAAATATAATAGCAGATCTACATAAATAATAAATTTCCTACACCACAGGGTGGCAGGAAACCACTCTGATACCACTCTAATGAGCCTAATTTGGCCTCAACTTTAAACCACTCTAAATGTCGTCAAATTCATAAATTTGGCATTTTAACAAACAATTGGCAGGCAAACATTTATACCACTGTGATGACCTTGTCTAAACTTGCTAAGATCTTTCTTTGCAACATTCAAATATTTGATAGTAAATTTGTAATTATCTAAATTGCAACAGCACTTTAATGTAGAATTCTTTCAAACAAATCATATGAAATTGTGCCAATCATACATTGCCAATGTAGAACCACTAACAACTTGACTTTTATTTATTATTTCTCAATATTTGGTTTTCATGATTTTCAACATATGAGAGTAAAACATAACATGCAGAAGTATTACACCACGTTTTAATGAAGAAGTAGCAGATAGAAATTAGTAAAACGTCATGAGCATAATGAAAACGTGAGAGTTCAAGCACCAACCCATTACTACGATTTCCTTCTAGTGTTGAAGACATTGCTGGTAAGAAGCGGCAGCCAACAGGAAGACACCACACTGTAACCTCAAATAGATTCAGAAACCCCACGTCTACTGTTCACTGTATTCTGAATGCCTACGGCTGAAAGTATGGCAGCCTAGCTTGCATATGTTCAGCATTAAGGGCGCCACCTTGCCATAACATTCATGGAGTTCACTCACAAGCAACCCAAAACAATTTTTGAAGACAATAAACTCTTCAATCGAGTTTCCAGACTAAATCCACCCTTCTAGAATATGAATCGACCTCTTTAGCAGGCCACAGTTCAATTCAGAATTTCTTCTTCTTCTAGCAACAGGCAGATAGTAGGAAAGAAGAAAGAGATTGGTTATACTTCAGCAACCAATAAGCGGAATATCTCTAGGAGAATCAGTCTTCCAGATGCTAAACCAATTCAGGATCAAACCCTTATACCTCAGCAAGGGATTTGATTTACAATTTAGAACTTCTCAGAGAAAACAAACAAAATATAATATGTTCAATCAATAGTGAATGAATGCCTTGCCTATTGCTTTTATAATTAAAAAGTGTCTTCTCTCACACACTTTTCACCTGAAGCACTTTTATACTTAGGCACATATTGAGTAATATAATTTATTAACTCATTTGGCTCCAAAAATGACCTTTTCATCAATATCATGAAATTATGACACACAAGGTCCTTGTTTCTTGTGCCTAAGATTTAAAACTTTTCATCCTGGTTCCGATGAGCTATAACACTAAGGTGCCCAACATATAATACCAACAATAATGGCAACCTTAGCAAATTTAATTAAATAATAATAATAATTCACCCATCTTGCGAAAACAACTGAAGAACCATCATAATCGAAATTTGTCTGCACTGGAGTGATCCTGATGATAAAAGATGATGAATGAACCTGACAGGGTGACTTACTAAAAATAGACGCTCTCTCCAAGATTCTTGGAGCCCAAACCGGAAGCCGGAAATGAAATTTGAGAGCATCATTCATCTCCTCTAACTCATCTGAGCTCATCAGAACTATCCATTGACTTACTATAAATAGTAAGTTCACACCAGTGACCCTCTAAACACCTCACCAGACCACGAGGATCGCAATAATGATCTGGCACCATCCATTCAATGACCCTGCTAAAATTGGGGACATTACAGCCTCAGTGGGAGAGCTTGTTTGGGACAACGAACTTTTGTATGTTATGATTAATCTTTTAGAGGCCCTTGGAGTTGTTACAGTGAGTATTAGCACCGTTGTCCACTTTCCAATCGGCATATGCATGACCTCACTCCTTGACCGACAAATGAGTTGGATGTCTTCTGATCAAGAGTTGAGTACTTTATGGATGTGGCTAGTTAGTAGAGGAGTTTTGATCTTAGGAGATGATTCCTCAGCCACTTTCATACTCACGTCTCCTATGTTTTCAATAATCGTGGGAGATTTGCTAGCTACAATTTATTTATTTTCCACTTCCAGTTGGGAGAGTACTGGTCACTGCAGTTACTTTATGATGTTAGTATGCATGCTTCTAGATGATGATTGGTTGATTGCGGTGAGTTGGGTTTGTTGGCGTACTCAAGTTTCTTCCTTTGACACTTGGAAATTGAGTGTCTGTGATATGATTTTAGCTAGTGATTGCAAATATGCTACTTGGTTAGCTGATTTCAAAGTTGGATATGCTAACATCTTCATTACCGGTCCCTTGAAAATAATAGATCATTTTCTTGTTTGGGAGTTCTTGGGGAGATATGGTGAAGATTATGGTTTTGGTCAAGCAGATATTTCTTTAAGTTGCCCAGGATCATATTACTTGCAAGGATTCCAATTATTTATCTTACTAGGATGCCTCGGCAGGAGTTTTTGTTCAGGACACCAAACTTTTGTATGTTATGGTTCATCTTTCAGAGGCCCTTGGAGTTGTTACAATGAGTGTTAGTACTACAGTCCACTTTTTGATCAGCCATGCACGACTTCAGTCCTTGACAGGTAGATGATTTTTATTGTTTCTTCTGATCAACTGTTGAGTACTTCATGGATGTGACTTGTTAGTAGGTGTTTTGATCTTAGGAGATGACTATTCAACTACTTTCATGCTCACGTATCCTATGTTTTCAACAATTGTGAGATATTTTCTAGGTACAATTCATTTATTGTCCACTTCCACTTGGGAGAGTATTGGTCACTGTAGTTACTTCATGATGTCAATATGCATGCTTTCAGATGATGATTGGTTGATTGTAGTGAACCGGGTTTGTTGGCATACGTGAGTTTCTTCCCTCAATACCTAAAGATTAAGTGTTGGTTACATCATTTCAGTTGGTGATCACAAAGACACTACCTACTTAGCTGATTTCAAAGTTGGATATGCTAACATATTCACTACCAATCTTGTGACAGTGATAGATCATTTTCTTGTTTGGGACTTCCTGAGGAGATATACTGAGGATTATGGTTTTGGGCCTAGCAGATATTTCTTTCATTTGCCCATGATCATGTTAGTAATAAGTATTGTAGTAATAGATCTCACTAGGATGACTCAGCATTAGAGTTTGTTAGGGACAACAAACTTATGTATGTTATGGTCTATCTTTTAGAGGCCCTTGGAGTTGTTACAGTGAGTGTTCGCACTCTCCACTTACCGATCAGCCTATGCATGACTTCAGTCCTTGATTGGTAGATGAGCTAGATGACTTCTTCTGATAAAAAATTAAGTACTTTATGTATGTGGCTTGTTAGTAGAGGTGTTTTGATCTTAGGAGATGACTCCTCAGCTACTTTCATACTCACATCTTGTAAGAACCCTTCGGTAATGCAATCTTTCAATAAATGTATATATGACTGAATTGACTTGAGTAAAGCTCCTATAGCTTAGTGGACATTATTACAAACACTTGGCACATTAACTACAAGCTTCCTTTAACTGAAAGAGATGCAACTAATAACCTACAACAGTTTGTCATTAAGACAAACAGTTGGTATGCATAACTTTATTTAAGTTTGAAAACTATGATTTGCTGATGTGAAGTGACAGATTACAACTTTGATTGCAATGACGAAATTAGTGATTGTTTATAATACAAATAAGCTCATCTAGATGCCCTAATGGCTGATATGAATTTTGTAATGAGCCTGAATTGCTCTTTAAAAATCAATAGATATTGCAACCACAAATAATAAACTTTGCCAGTAGGTATCCTTTTATTTATATATAATCAACTCCAAATTGTAATTTTCAATCCATAGACATTCAGTTCCAGCATATTTATTATGGACAGAGTCTGGAAAATACATTCATCAATTATTTAAGAAAATGCAATGATGAAATAAAACCTGGTATTTTCTATATATACGTCTGGTGTTGTGATGACAGCCAACCACACATCCACGTCCTCACTGTGATGTAATCACGAGCATGCGAATTGCCACAAACTACTCATGCGTCCTGCATTTATGCCTGCATTTGACACTCCAACACGCCAGATAGCTACTCCACGTGTGGCAAACAAAGATCCCTCCAATCACCCGTGTATGCTCCTGCCCAGAAACGGCTGACTTGGTCGCTTGGCCAAAACCCGACCACAAGTCCTAACGCGGCCCAAGTGTATCCGAGCGGCTCTTCAATGTGCATTTGGCCGGCTCAGAATAAATGCGTGCCTCTCCTCTTTCATACGCAGCTTACCCAGACTTGATCGATCCTTCTAGAAATGAGTTGCGATTTGATGCAACTCTCAATTTCTTGCAAGAAACGTCCTCTTTCAGACATGACTCAATTTGATAATGATAATATCTGAAACAATTACACCCTCAGTGTGTAATTGCACTCTTCAGCAAACTCCAAATACAATGATGAAACTTAGCATAAATTTCCTCTCCTAGCCACAGATTCAACAGTAGAGAGATGAAGCAAATGTTTACTTCAACACATTTGCAAGAATGTAGAACTCATAAACCCTTATACTTCAGCAAGGGCACAATTCAGAAATTCTGGCACAAAGCCACAAAGTCAAAAGTTTAATCAATAATCAAATGCCAATCCCAATGAAATGAGCTCATATTTATAATCCATCCTTGGCCACAGTTTCCCAAAAAGAGCTTCAGTTCACAGCTCTTTTAATTATCAACTTCTAAAACATTATTATAATAAAGTATTATTATAATAATGTGGCTTTATTATTAATTAATAAATATGAACTTATGCGATAAATCCCGCATCCACTGCTGATCATGCCAAACTGACATAGCCATCCACTGCACTGCCAAAAATAGCAACTGCCAAAAATAGACCTACTATAAATAGTAAATCCCCAGCCACAGAATTGCCTACTCTGAACACTGTCTAAAGCACTGACCATTGCTGATACTGACCTATCAGAGATAAACACTAACCAACTGACTTACTAAAAATAGTAAGTCCAAACTTACTAAAAATAGCGAGTCTGCCAACTTGGACCCTCAAAACCAGGCGTCAACTCACGAGGGTCGCGATAATGAGTTGACAAAACCACATCCAATACCTGCTAAAATTGGGGACATCACAGTCCTCCCTCCCCAAAGTTGCTTGTCCTCAAGCAATCGAGTATCTCATTGGAACCTCCACCCGGATCCCATAAGAAGCACGTGACATCCCTGCCATCCCAGAACCAACTGTAAACCCATGACATCAACAGCACCAGTAACACAACCTGTATCATAACCCCAAGTGCCTACGATGAAGTGGAGATCTGGACATCAGCAGAAGATGACTCAATAGGAGAACTCATCATACTAAACTTCACTGACTCTCCCTAGTCATCCTGCAACCAATTTGTCTTAGGTACAAACCAGCTCTGCACCTGATGTAAATCCCGAACATGTGAGTCAAATATGAGGTTATAAACACTCATCATAGTATAGACTCGATCCCAAGTAGGATCATCTCTGTCCTCATCCTCATGCTGCTGCGATGACTCCTCCATCTCATCCGTGTAAACCCACATGCCGTGGTTTACTGCCACTTTCGGCCTCAAAGCACAAGTATGACCTTTAGAGAAAGGCCCCTTGCACCAAAAGCAAAGTTGTCTCCTCCTCAAGTCCTCTCTGGAAGTATCATCAAATCTCCCTATTGACTTGCCCTTGTCCTCAACAACGGATGGAGACTCCTCATCAACAGGTGGAGGATCAGATGACTTCGAAGCACCCTTGCTCCGAGATGATGATTCAAGATCTCGGACCTTCTTCATCGCCTCCTGTAAAGTGGGTGGGTCCAAAGACTTAACCCATCCACGGAGTGGCTCTGCTAACCCCTCCAAAAATAGCATTACTCTCCTCCACTCTGAGATATCATACACCATGACTGATATGCGCTGAAACTCGCTGATGAAGCCCTCTAAACTAGTTGTCTGCTGCAACTGAGCCAACTCTCTAAAATAAACCTCTGGATCTTTTTTGTCAAAGTGCTCAATCAGCCTATCCACAAACTCTTGATAGGCAGTAATCTGGTCATGATGTAGTGATCTCAACCCATGGTACCACCAGTCATGTGCAATCTCATCTAAATGCAAAACTGCAAATCTAATGGCGTCGTCGGTCATAGGGCGCAATGTGAGGTAGGTGTCGAGCTTGTGGATCCAAGCTCTAGTAGTGACCCTACCGCTGCCATAAAAATGTGCTAGCATCATCTTGCTAGCCACCTGTCTCAAATCATTCTGCCCCATCCTCTGCCTATCCTGCGCCAATCTTCCCCTCGAGTGCTCTCGTTTCTGTCAAATATTTGTCAAAGTTCAAATTCTGCTTCAAGGCCTGAGGAAGGGCATCCTTCTCAGCATAGTGAGTGACTATATCATCAGCAAAAGGGACATCCGCAGTATCAGTGTTGACTACATCGGCCTCCAGTCTCATAAACTTGGGCCCCTAGGGTCTGAACTGATCTCCCCTGTCACCTTCCCTATCTGCT
Organism: Thuja plicata; assembly: GCA_018584345.1. NCBI lineage: Eukaryota > Viridiplantae > Streptophyta > Pinopsida > Cupressales > Cupressaceae > Thuja > Thuja plicata. Next base: position 7,076,860 of record MU223733.1, read on the forward strand.
CTATCCTCTCTCCGGGCTCTATGCTCATAATCCTTGTGTCTGTCATCAATTTGTGATCTATGTGATGTGACAGAAGCATCATGTGATCTCTCCCTACTCTGGTCCCTCGGTAATACCATCTGTCTCAAGGTGTCAGAAAGCTCATGTAATACATTAGCTACATGATGTTGGCCAGGTGCTAGGTTCCTAAAGGTCTCCCTAGCCTCTTTGTCTATATCTGCTTCAGTAGCAGTTGTGGGTCGTGCAGTACCTACTGAACCACCTGAACCACGTGGATTATTAGCATCACCACCAAGCACTGTGCCAAACTGAATATCGGCATCCCCTTCATTTGGTGGGGGTGAAGGACCTCTCCAGTGGTAATGCCTACCGGGAATAAATCTCCTGTCATCTACCATAATTGAATTCCCAAATAATAATAATAAAGAATGAACCCGATTTCCCTGCAGGCTAGCTGGAAACCGCTCTGATACCACTGTAATGAGCCTAAATTGCTCTTTGAAAATCAATAGATATTGCAACCACAAATAATAAACTTTGCCTGTAGGTATCCTTTTTTATATATATAATCAACTCCAAATTGTAATTTTCAATCCATAGACATTCAGTTCCAGCATATTTATTATGGACAGAGTCTGGAAAATACATTCATCAATTATTTAACAAAATGCAATGATGAAATAAAACCTGGTATTTGCTATATATACGTCTGGAGTTGTGATGACAGCCAACCACATATCCACATCCTCACTGTGATGTAATCACGAGCATGCAAATTGCCACAAACTAGTCATGTGACCTGCATTTATGCCTATGTTTGACAGTCCAGCACGCCAGATAGCTACTCCAGGTGTGGCCAACAGAGATCCCTCCAATCACCCGTGTATGCTCTGCCCAGAAACGGCTAACTTGGTCGCTTGGCCAAAACCCGACCACAAGTCCTAACGCGGGCCCAAGTGTATTCGCGCGGCTCTTCAATGTGCATTCGGCCAGCTCAGAATAAATGCGGGCCTCTCCTCTTTCATACGCAGCTTACCCAGACTTGATCGATCCTTCCAGAAATGAGTTGCGATTTGATGCAACTCTCAATTTCTTGCAAGAAACGTCCTCTTTCAGACACGACTCAATTTGATAATGATAATATCTGAAACAATTACACCCTCAGTGTGTAATTGCACTCTTCAGCAAACTCCAAATACAATGATGAAACTCAGCATAAATTTCCTCTCCTAGCCACAGATTCAACAGTCGAAAGATGAAGCAAATGTTTACTTCAACACATTTGCAAGAATGTAGAACTCAGAAACCCTTATACTTCAGCAAGAGCAGAATTCAAAAATTCCGGCACAGAGCCACAAAGTCAAAAGTTTAATCAATAATTGAATGCCAATCCCAATGAAATGAGCTCATATTTATAATCCATCATTGGCCACAGTTTCCCAAAAAGAGGTTCAGTTCACAGCTCTTTTAATTATCAACTTCTAAAACATTATTATAATAAAGTATTATTATAATAATGTGGCTTTATTATTAATTAATAACTATTAATTAATAAATATGAACTTATGCGATAAATCCCGCATCCACTGCTAATCATGCCAAACTGACATAGCCATCCACTGCATTGCCAAAAATAGTCTTACTATAAATAGTAAATCCCTAGCCACAGAATTGCCTACTCTGAACACTGTCTGAAGCACCGACCATTGCTGATATTGCCCGGTTAGAGATAAACACTGACCAACTAACTTACTAAAATTAGTAAGTCCAGACTTACTAAAAATAGCAAGTCTGCCAACTAGGACCCTCAAAACCAAGCGTCAACTCACGAGGGTCGCGATAATGAGCTGACAAAACCACAACCAATACCTGCTAAAATTGGGGACATCACAAATTTCCATACTTATGCTTCATACTTACAATATATATACTTGCATGTATGAAGAATAAAACCTAGAATGAACTACAGGTCTGAAATTGTTATGACACCAAATTCTGGAACTGCAAACCAGCGCTCAAAGTCCCATAAATATTCTTCTACAAGTATGCAATCTGCACTTGACAAACTTTATTCATTGCTTGATAAAAACCGCATGTGCCAAGAGGAAGGTGCTTTAGCAACTACTGTTCACAAGTGTTGTAGTGTCACTGTTCACAGGTATCGTAGCAACTATTAAATAGTTAAAATCTGATATAGAATGGCTGCCAAGAATGAATCTCCAGGTCTGCTGTAGATTTACCTTCCAATCCTTCGAACCGTAGATGAAATTCTTCACTTTTAAGCACAAATAGAACTCCTGAATGAAGCTCTCTTGAATGCCAAATTCACTAGATATTTCACTAACTCAATTGACTGCAACACCGAAGATTTTCCGTTCTCCCATGGCGGTTGCAAGTAGAAACCCTCGTTCTCCAAGCAAGAGCAAAAATCAACCAAAGTTCAATAATAATCATAAAACATAATCAAAATGAGTTCTTAAGTCTCTTTTATTCTTTTCTTGTGGGAGCTCAAACACTTTCCTGGCCAATGTGGGATAAAAGATAAATTCCCACTTTTTAATTTTTTTCACTTAAAACTCTATAGTTGGTGCGCGAATAATTCTTTTAAAATTAATTGTTCACTTGGCCCCATCTATGATAAATTGACCCTTCACTTAAGTGACTTAAGTTATAATATAAAATTATATTATAACTTTACAATATAAGCTCAAAACTATTAATATTTATTTTAACCAAATAAATATTAATATGTCAATTATTACACATCATCTCTGCACGCCGTCTGAACTGGAAGCTAACGTGATCAAGACGCATATGACAATACCCCATTTCTAGAAATAGTAGGGGTCCCTCTCTATCCCCCTCAAAACTTACTATAAATAGCAATTTTTGCATACAGAGTCCTGGAGACCTCGAACAAAAGCCAAACTTGCAAAACCCTGATCACTGAAGAAGATGCATCCCTTAAAGGACCCTCTAACCAACCTCATTAGCCTACGAGGGACAAAATAATAGGCTAATCCCTCAAACTCTGATGCTCATGAAAATGGGGACATCATAACCTATATTTTCATCAATTGTAAGAGATTTTCTAGGTACAATTCATTTATTTTCCACTCCACTAGGGAGAGTATTTGTCACTACAGTCATTTCATAATGTTAGCATGCATGATTCCAGATGATGATTGGTTGATTGCAACAAGTTGGATTATTTGGCATACTCGAGTTTCTTCCCATGGCACTTGGAGATTAAGTGTCAGTGATATGATTTAAGTTGGCGATCACAAAGACACTACCTTGTAAGCTGATTTCAAAGTTGGATATGTTGACATCTTCATCACCAGCCCCTTTGCAATGATAGATTAGTTTCTTGTTCCGAAATTTTTTAGGAGATATACTGAAGATTATAGTTTTGAAACGAGCAGATATTTCTTTCAGTTGCTCAGGATGATGTTAGTTATAGGGATTGTAGTTATGGATCTTTCTAGGATGCCTTAACAAGAGATGCTTTAAGTTGTGATCAAAATGGCACAGCGTCAACATGGTGGCTCCTTTCTAAGATTGACTTGGAGCCATAGGATCACTTTTATTTGTAGACCAATAGTTGTTGGAAACAAGAGAGTTAATGTTGACCTACTTGAATTTTCTCCTATGGTGTTTTGGTTTAGTTCTTTTAGAAAGCAATTTCTCAAGGAGTTTACAATGTTGGTGCAGTCTTTGGTTGCTCTTCTTTAAGGAGGTTTTCAAGAGTTCACTTGTTTGGATAACTTGCAAGGCAGTGCTTTCAAAAGATGGCACTATAGATCAACTAGGATGACTTGGGACCTGGTAGCATTCTTGGTTTCGGTTTGGATTAGTCTATCAATAGCCGAGTTGCTTTGACATTGCTTGAGGACAAGTAATCCTTGTAAAGGGTGGACTGTAATGTACCTATTTTTTGGTTCTCTTGTAGTGCAGTTAGCGTTGGCTTTCTCGGTTGGTATCAACATGATCAATGGAGTATTTTGATGTCATCGGTGTATTCAGACAAATTAATAGAGATGAATGACACTTTCGAGAGTGATTTTGGACAACTTGTCTAGAACTAACTATTTCTAGTAAGTGTCAGTCTGGACACCGATTGGTTGGTTTGAGAGTTTGGGTAGACTTACTATTTTTAGCAGTTAGTAATCGCTATTTTGGCAACTGGTTGTAGGTTCGTCTCCTCCTAGCTTTAGCATGCAGTATCTTCTATTTCAGGGTTTGAATAGTTTGGGCTATTTTTAGCATATTACTATTTATATTAGATGCTATTTTGGGTTATTGGTAGTAGTCTCAGCCTTTCCTGAGCTTCCGAGTTCAGAGTCTTCAATTTGGAGAATTTCCTAAGGCTAGAAAATAATAGTTTATTATTTAACTTAAATATTTTAATAAAGTGACTTTATCACTTGAGTGAAATAAAGTGGGTGACAAAATTAAGGGAGGTAATATAATATTTTAATATCATTTTATGTGGCCTCCTAAAGTGAAAAGCGAATAAAGATTTAAATGATATTTTTTGAGAAAAAAGGTGGATGCCCACTTAAGGAGAGATAAGTTAAATATTAAAAGGGGCAAAGGTTATTACTTAATTGTATGAGTTGCCCTAAAATATTGTTGCCCTAATTTCTCATTGAGATTCTATATATTTTTGGCTTTTGGCCTTCATTTTAGATATGTTGATTTGATGATTTCTAATATATCTCTTTGAGAAAATCCTGTGTAGTTTGGAGATTAGACTTGGTCCATCTTTGCCTTCCAGAGGACGAAATCCCTTCCGAAGAAGATTAGCTTCGGTAGTGAAAGACCTCTGGCTGTTTGTTGGAAATATCACTCAAGTATGTTACAATGCATTTAATTTGAGATGTTTGTGTTTCATCCTGTGACTGGATCACGAGAAAGATTTTTAGGGGGGTCCTCTATCATGGCATGCAGCTAATGTCCACTCTTGGTGTTTGGGTTTCACTGCTGCATGTATTATGTAAGGGCATGATTTGGTGATTTGTAGTGTATTTTCCATTTTGGCATGAGATTTCCCTTCTTGACATGAGCTTCCAGTTTGATGGTGTGGACTTCTATTGCAATTGTGAAGTCTTCTTTCCTTTGGCACATGTTGCCCTAGTCTCAAACTTGGAAGTGGACCTATATTGCTGATTATATGCATAATTAGTAGCGGCTATGTATGTTGTACTGCTGCAACTTTTTTCCGGATCATCATTATGTTGTTATTAGTACTTGGGACTTGCATTGGTTGGAGGTGGGCTTGAACTTTCTATGGTGCATAAAACACATTTTCTGACTAGCAGCATATTCTGATTTAGAAGTACTCGTAATTTCTGAGTACATCTAATTGCAGAAGAGGGTGTTATTGCAAATCAGATCATATCTTTGTATTTCTATGATTATTGAAAGAATATCCGTCTTTGGTAATCTTTATTCTGAGTTGCACATGTAATTCTGCTATTCTAGGCATCACTTGCAAATAAAATCTGAAAACTATTGCTATCTGACCATCAGCAAACTAAGTTTTATGTGCAACAAGTTTACTGTCTTCACCAGTGAATGCATGACATCTGTTTGACAAAATACCAAAATAGTTGAGTGGGTGTTAAAAGTGCAAAAAAAAATTAGTGCAAACAAGGTGGGATTTTATGTATGCCTAAGAGAGTGTGTTGTTCCCCTTTGCTTAAAACCTTTACTGAATTGTAGGAATGGAGAAACCTAAATGAAGTATACATACTCTGGTTAAGGCTCCAATTCAAGGTAGAGCAGAGGCAAAGTGCTCTAAAGCTCAGGAAATTCAAGAAAGGATGAGCTTTGGCTTTCACAAACTGAAACATTAGGTCAGCCTTTAGGCAACTTGGAATTGAAATGTAATATACCAAGGGAAAATATCCTTGAAAATATTAATTAAAACCGTCAAAAAATAAACTTTGAATTGGACATACATTTTGGTTTTAAATTTTCAAAACCAAAACCTTTGAAACCCTAAATTATATTAGTATTTGCACAACAGCCTTAATAACTCGGAAATATGCCTAAAACTTCTTTATATTATTCTAAAATGCATTGATGTTCACACAAAAACATTTCTGGCTTAGGATTTTACATTAGATTTCAAAATTTTACGTACTTAAACAAAACCCTAATAGATTTCTGCTCAACTCTAACAAACCCAAAAAATCCACCTTACATTCATGCAAATAGCATCAAACCCTAATACTGCAAGTTAGGTTCACAAATAGAAGATAGACTCCAGATTGGATATATTAAAACCTAAATTGAAAAGTGTCCTAATTTTCTTTTGTGAATTTACATCAACCCTAATACCTAGATTAATAAATGAAGATATAAGATTGTAGGTAACACTGAAAACCCTTTTTATATATATGTTAAATGTGTCTAAGATACACTTGGCTTACCAATACATGAAGTTGATAGCTAACTAATCTCAAATATGTTGTGAAATGGCAAATATAGTTGCATAAACTATTATGCACAGGACCCACCACAAATTAAAAAACGAAAAAGACCTAATCCCATGGAAGTACATGAAAGTTTGAAACAAATCTAAAATACATTACAACACAGAAACAACAACAACCATAACCATCTGACAATACAATACTCACTCACACTATAACATGGATGTCATGCAACTCCATGCAGCTAAAGTTACACGACCTTGAAGCTCACACACAAGCATTGGTTTTCTTGCGCAATTGGGCAAATGGGCTTCGTCCTCAATTTTGTGAAACCAAAAGAATATCTATTCTATAGCTTTTGCAAATATGAGGTTATTTGTCTCCAAATCTAACTACTCTAGTAGTGGTACTCAGAACAATTATGGCTTAGGGTTTTTGTTGGAGAATAAAGCATAATCCTCTTGAATGTTGAACAACCTAGCAATACATCTCATTTGGCATGTTCAAATGGCTAGAAAACAAATTCATTGACCTTGGCCCTTGAAGTCATCGACATTAATGGTGTCCTTCAATCCAAGCATGTAAGGCATAGAAGAGCCTATGAATTTTTTTGAAATGTTGACCGACTTCAACAAATGTATTAATAGATATTGCCATAAGCATCCTTTAAGCGACAAGTGTACAATTATGCCCTCTTCATTTTAAACAATGATTTTTTTGGTAGGAGAAGTGGCATTCCATCTGGCTACTAATGGTGCTATCAATTGTACAGGGGGTAGGTTCTTCAGGCAAGAATGTCAAAGTTCAAGGCTAGATATATTTCATGACTCTTACCACTAGTCAGGGATTGAGCTTTGGGCATGGGGCATGTTGGGATGGTAAAGTTTGACATTCTGACATGAATAAGGAACAAGCAGGGTTTGGAAAAAACGCATACTAAAACAATTAACTTTGATGCTCCAACAGTTTGTGTGTGCTTAGAAAATTTAACATACCTCCATACTTAGAACATTTTGGGACCTTAGGTAGGGATGTAGGTAATGAAAAGAAGGTAGGCTTGCACCAAGCGAGACATGGGAGGTAGGAAATATGCCCTTTGTCCACAAACACAATTTAATTGAAAGGGGGACATCAAAAGAAGACTAACAATCTAAGAAGCTATCAATAGAGTCAAAGTCTGCAATGAAATAACCTTGACCTTCAACTTCTAAAGAATTAAAGGATTGAACCATCTCAAAATATAAAACACTCGGTTGTAAGAGAATTTACCTTTCGATGTGGGGAATATAATCTACTTATGAGACAACTAGTCTTTAGAATCTAATAAAAAAATAAGCAACTAGGAGATTCTTCTGAGGAAGAACCTATTGAAGAAATGTAAATGTAGCTTAGGGCAAGGCTATGTTATGTGTTGGCTAAAAAATTTGTAAGTCACTGTGACCACAACTTACAAAACTGTGATTTTAGACAACGTTGCATGAGATTACTCTCTCCTCTCAGCAATAGGGGAGGCTCCCTTCTTACCGCAGGTGGCTTTAACGAGGACATGACTAATACTTACAAGTAAGGGTGGTTCTTACAATCGATTCCTCTTTTTTCAGGAACGATTCACAAATATCTTTTGAACAACACCAAAACTATATCAAAAAGGACTTGTTGCTACAATAATATCAATAGCTTCTTGGTTGACGTAAGAGGAATGAAGAAGATACCAATTTACTTCCTAGTGGAACAGTTATAGAAACCGAAAGTCTTCTACACTTATTTTGAGAGATAGATTAACAATTCTGGGTACACGGTAAAGCTCAATGTCACTCAGTTCTTAGTATCTAAAAACCACTCTAAATTATATTAAGTCGCCTGTATTGCAGCACAAAGTCTACAAAAGACAAACTAATTATGCAAAAGATTATGATAGTAGAAATGATGCAACTCAATGAATCAAAGATTGAATTATCTATGCAACATAAGAATACATAAACAATTCACAAGCCTTTCAACACAAGGTTTGACCAAACTTGTTCTTTCTATTCACTTTGAAACTTTGCACAATGAAACTCAAAGTTTTCACTTCACAAGAAATCTCAGCATAGTCTACTTCCATAAAACAAAAGATCCTTTTTACAATGAAACCCACTCCTTTATATAGGTGAGGAGTTAGGAGAAAAAGGTGGGAGAATCCTAACAAACTTGACTTATTCTACAACTAACTTTGACTTATTGAAACTACAAGTCCTAATGTATTTGACTTGTAATTCGATTACATGTAGCTTTTTACAGGTGAAAGTTCACCTACAATTACAACTTGCTCTTTGATTACATGTAGTCCGTCAACAACAAAACAACTATCAAAAAAGCATGAAAAAAGGTTAAGTGTCTAAAACACTTCTAGATCTTCTTCAGAGACCATCTATGAAAGACTCAAATATACAGATAGACTTCTGCACTACTCTAGGATTTGGTGCACATGTATGTTGTGCTACAACAATCGTTTTGAGGACTGTGCTTGCACACCTGGAAATAGCTTTGTTGCTCTCTTCAAGTCCGGCATGAAGACGATCTAGTGAAAACTTAAAGCTTGTGAGTTTGTTCATGGAACTGAGAGTGAAGTGATCCGCCCCAAGCTCTAGGCGAACCACTTTCATGAGCTCTGATATTGCAACATCTTCTAGAATCAGCTCATTACTCTCATTCGTTAACTTGCATGACAACTCCTCGTTTCTTGTCATTCCACCTCTTCAAAGCCTTTTCCTTTGAGATATATGTATACACTGGACTAGGAGGAACTTTGAAGATTTTATCTATTGTCTCTGGATCCAATCTGATGATAACCTTTCCACCATCATCTCTGATGGTTCTGGATTTGTAATCAAAGTGTTCTACACAGGCCAACACAAATTCCGGTTCTAGGGCAGCCACTAGAAATGTAGAGACAAGGTGAATGTTACTGTGAATAAGAATGGCCATCTCGGGCTTTATAGATGTATAAACCTCTTGATAAAATCAGACATACTAACATGTCATATCTCGGTATCCTTGATCTCATCAACTGAAGAGGTAACTTGTGAAGGTGATATGGAGTTTTGGTATTTGTCATATTTATACTTCTTCCTTCTCTTGTTACCTGGAGAAACTGGCTCTTATGACATAGCAAATGAAACTGTAGAAGATGAAGCTACAATATCAAAGTTCCAGAAAGTGAGAACATCTTCACAAGGCACCACGGAATCCATAAGAAACTTTTAGACCTATGACCTTGCAGATCTAGAAGGGTATGTGTGTAGGATATGAACAGAAGGATTTTAGGCAATGGAAAATGGAGAAAAAATGAGTGAAATCAGCTTTTAAACTGAGGGAAATGATTAATTTCGGGGTTTTTTCCGAGTTTTGCAGGTGAATGGGACATATGCACTTGTCAAAATGAGAGGCTTTTATGCGCAAATGCATATATATAATGGAAGGTCACTTTTACTTGTAATCAGGGTTTTGAAATCCAATTAAAAGTGCATTTGGGAAGATATTTTACTTGCATTCGGGTTTTAAAAACTCGACTGCAAGTAGTGAAAAGTTTTTATTTTTGCATGAAAAACACTTGCAATCAGGTTTTAGAATCCCGATTGCAAGTAGGGGAATGATTAAGCCTCTTCTTGTCAAAATGGACTTGTAAATCGGGTTTTGAAATCCGATTGCAAGTAGGAGAACATGCATTTTGAAAGCTCTTATTTTGGGGAAAAACTTAAATCTTTTTGGGAAGAGTTTGCATCATTTTGGAAGGAAGAACTTTGTGTTATTGGAACAACACATTCAATCTTTCAAAGCCCAAAACCCCTAACACAAATCTGAAAAACACCCATAGAGATTCATAGCAATAAAAAGACCAGCACAAATCAAACCAAAACAAAGTATATACAAAACCTAAACGTTAGCAATATGAAGAAGAAAAATTATATGAAATGAATGTAGAAGAATGATTTGCAGCAAGAGAAAAATGGGCAATACCTGATAAAAACCTTTTGTAAAAGAAGCAAATGATCAAAATCTTTGAAGGGAAACGCTGAAAAAGACACTTGCAATCCGTAGAAAAGAAAACCGCTCTGAAAATCTGGGAAGAAACTTCAAAATCGTGGCTCTATATAGGCGCTTAGGGCATCACAAGCAAAAACAAATCAAAACTCTTTTCCCATCAATGCATTTTGCAGTCTTGAAGCACTTCTTGACAAATGGCACTGATGAAAAAACCGAAATCCCCAATTCTAGCACAAAAAACTACGAGATTTAATGCTCAAGGACTCATTCAAAGCTTCAAATAGGGGTTCGTGATTCGGTTTACAAGTGCAAATGTATTCTAATAAAAAACGGCGACCTCTAGAGCACAATCGGGTTTTGGAAATAGATTTGCAAGTATAAAATGATTTCAACTTTGCCCTAAATGTTCGACGTCGGGTTTTGAATCATTGTTTGCAGGCAAGAATGCTTTTAAAAACGCTTCTTCTCCATCAACATCGTGCTTAGTATTTCAGCTTACAAGCAAAAATGCTTTTAAAAATGGGCAAGTCAGACTTTAGAAGTTATGTAACTAGTGAAAGACCGTTGCAATCCAAAAACAAAAACTCATTAGAGGAAATCACATTTTTTAGAAGCCGTTGCAAGTTTTGATGTTTGTCAATAAAATGACATGTAGTCGGGCTTTAGAAACCCAACTACATATATTAGTTTATTTTAAAAAACAAACTTTCTTGCCCAAGTTGGGGTTCGCATATTGGATCGTAAGTTATGAGCATTTTAAAAGACAAGTAATGAGAACTTGTAATCGGGTTTTAAAAGCCCGATTGCAAGTTTTGATTTAAGATAAACTTTCATCCTTGTGTTTCCAACGCTTAGTAGGCCTTTGATCACAACTTGCAAGTCAAAAAGACAAAACTCTTTTACTTGTAATCGGGCTTTAAAAACCCGATTGCAAGTATTTAAAACAAAGATTTATAAAGACAACTTGCAATTGGTATTTAAGAACCCGATTGCAAGTACTTTCATTCTTCATTTTCTCTTGAAATAAAGCATGTATTTTAACCCGCAATGGCTCAAAACGATTGGATTTTGAAAAGCAAAAGATCTAAGATGTAAAAAGAAACAAAAACAATCAAATTCAAAGGAGAAAAATCAATCAAAACCTTAAGATTTTCAAAAATTGAGCACTTGCAATCAGGAAAATAAAACCCGAAATTGCAAGAAAGACTAAGAAAAACTCGACGAAAATCTCGAAATGACATCTATAGGATGAGAAACTCAGGCCGAATCAGGATATGATCAATTGTCTTCGAAAAACACCTTCAAAATGCCTACCTTAGAGAGTTAAACTATGAATTTATGAAAAATTTCAGTGTTGCCCAAATTTTGCAAACACAAAATTGCGGACAACATTATGTATTAAATAAATGAAGAATAATATTTGAATTGTGATTGTCCCATTTATGAATTTTTATTTGATCATTGAATGATTAAGTTAGTGTGACTGATTTGGGAACGTAATGGGTTTTAAATATCTTTCCCTTGAGGAAGTAATGGCTAGATGTCGAAGGATAAGTATGCATAATGTAAGCATAGTAAATCATGATAACTAGGATGTAATGTTCTCAACCCCTGTACAACAACAAACTACTATGGTCACCTGTAGAATGGTCCCCTTTGTCAGCAATCACCTCTGTATGCGACTATACTAGACAAGTTCGTACAGTAATGATGACAATTACTCCTGCTTTTGTGACTGTACGGTGAGTAACTAGTTGTACGTCAAGGATGATGTCACAGGACAATGTCCGTACGGTGGATAGAGCAAAGGATGTCGTACGGTCTATGATGTGTGTTGTATGGTAATGGAAATGTTGTACGACTATGAAGAGTGTTTGTACGGTGATAATATAATGCTGTCGTATGTTGAGATGCCCGATGTCGTATGGTGGAATGGTTATGTCATCTGTGCAAAAGGGTTGAAGGGTGTCCGTACAGTCGGGAGTACTCAATTCCCTCTCTCTGGGAAAGTGGAAACCGAACAGCATTTTATTTTAGAATGTGAAGCTTACAAGAACAGCAGGGATAAATTTGCGGGTACATTATCAGATAGCTCTTGGCATAACATATTTAGCGAGGAATACATTGAGAAGTTAGGTGAGCTCATCATCAGTTTGCACAAGAAACGAACCGAGCTTCTGAAGTCAGCCTAGGTTGCTTTGCTGTCCCATAGGCTATGTTTAGCCTCGTGGACGTAAAAATTATATCTATCTATCTATCTATCTCAATCGTGCATGTAACCTTAGTGTTTATAAGTACGATTAAGATGTGACGCACAGAGGAGAAATTCGCACATACAAAGCAGATTTGTATTTAATAATTATATTACTTCAGATTACAACAATCTCGGACTGAGAGCAGAGCATAAAAGGGTGAGGAGTTACTCCCACCAAAACTTCGGATACCAAGTAAGGAGAATCTTTCACCTCCAAAATGGCAGACAAGTTGAACCTCCAAGTGGAGTTCACACAAACAAATAAAATACTAAATTCGCATACCTAAGACTACAACAAAATCGGTCATATACATGGCTTCGGGGAAACGTCCTGAAGTTTTACAAATGATGCCGACATGGCCAACACGCTAAACAAATAAAATAAAAGGCCCCGAGAGATGAAATTAATGTCAGGGCCAAAAATTATTAAATTCCCGAGTCCTTGACCTGGCCGAGCTAAGTCAACGAGACTCCCGTGCTAAGTCTGGCTGATTCTTGGAGAGTACTCGGCTGAGTCTTTCTCCAAGACTCCCAAGAGTGTTAAGCTTGGACTCCCAAGTCTTGAGCTCCACTCTTCCGCCTAGTACTTGGACATATCAACCATGGTTTTATAAGTGAAATTTCAACGTTTTTTGGTCATTTCATGCTTTTATTCACCCATTTCACCTAGTGAAGCATCAACATAGCAAGAAGTCGATTTGAGAAGAGAATTTTTTAACATTTGAAGTTGATCAAATCATCAATCAAAAGCAGCAGAATCAGATGCAATGGAGGATTGACAGATATTATTTTTTAATGTGAAAATATATCATGGCATTCAAGTTTGACTAATATTTGACTATTAATATAGCGGTTAAGCAAGGCAACCAACTACGCCAAAATCCCAAACTAATGGTGAATGGTGCCCATTGGCATTAAAAATGGCGTTTCCTTCCCACCAAAGTGCCAGCGCAAGCTAGCCCCCTCGTGGATGCCCAATCGTGAGTGGATCCCAACCCTGGTGAATGGTGCCCACTTGCATTAAGAGTGGGGTTTCCATCCCACTAGAGTGCTAGCGCAAGCCAGCTCCCTCATGGACACGTGGTTGCCAGAGTGTAGGTGGGTCCCAACCTTGGGTACATGCCCAACAGGAATCCACAACATTTAGGCTGGGACATCATAGTTGTAATATCCCCTTCTTAGGCGACTGACAAATGAGTAGAGGGTTGACCTATCACTCGAGTTCCCGTAGGTCAACAATAGGATTAGGGGACTCATTCTGAGGGTCATAGTGCATTAAAGGGGCAATAGGATTAGGGGACTCATTCTGAGGGTCATAGTGCATTAAAGGGGCTCTGTGAGCCATTTTGAGCTTTCAGACGGTAGTTCCTACTTTTTAGGGAGGTCTCTTATTATTTAGGGAGAACTGACAATCAAACTGATGACCTCTCAGAGGACCACAAAGCAGTACAAGGTCCTCTTGATCAGTTTTTGGTGTTTGGATTGAGGTTCCTAATTTTTAGGGCAAGTTCCTATTTTCTAGGAGGAACTGCCAATTAGCCTACAAGGTTCAATCAACATCAAATATTACAGTGCTTCAAACAGAATTTAGATCTGAGCCCCAGATTGCATTTTATGAATAAATAAAGATATGTATTAATATTTCCTAAGTTATGGATTTTAAATTAATCTTAAAGTGATATTATAGTCACTTTATAATAAAATAAGTTATAATAAGTTGTAGCCCCTTTTCCTAGGCGTATGAGTATGAAATGTTGTAATAAAAGGGGGAAAACATTATAATAATAAAATATAGTGCCTAAGGGATCAATTTTTAAAGAAAGGCTTATATTTTATAAAAACTAATAAGGTGAAATCATGGAAACCCTTAAAGTGATGGCCTAGGGTTTTGAGCCCTTTAAAAAGGGCATTGGGAAGTCATTTTTACACATCAACATTTGCTCTTGACAGGGTTTTCAGCAGATTAGAGGCTAAAGAACGAAAACTCTTGGGTTCTATCAGGTTTGGACAACACCCCAGCCTGGAGGAAAGAAGGAATTCATTGTCTATTCAGCTTTTTGAAGCAATTGGTGCCTAAATTGTTTTTAGCAATTCATTTTGGTGAGATAGGGATCAGAATTCCAATACATATCATACAGATCAGATTTCTTGCAATTTAATTGAGGATTCATAGACCATTCAGGCTAGCCGCACTTCCTAGAAAGAGCCAACGTCCCATTGCAAGGAGAAAGTATATGTTTTGAAATTGGGGTTGTGTTGGATTTGGTTGCATCTCAGATTGGTTGGTAAAAATCAAAATTTGCAGAAGTTTATCATTCCTTCCAGCTAGCCGTACAACACCATTGGAAGTTGACGTCAGCCATTGAAGGCAATCAGTAGTGAATTTGGTTATAAATCAGTCATTGGTGTGTTCCCAGATTTTATCAAATCAATCAATTTATGCTTCTCTCCTGATACGATTCTTGTGTTGGCCATTTGATTGGGATTTAGGGAGTTTGGAATTATTTCAGACCTGATAAACATTGTAATCAGACTTGTTATGATGATAATAGAGACATATTTGGTGTGGGCATTTTGATGTCTTTGAATGCAAAGTTATTGGTTATGTTTCTTTTATATTGGCATATGTGAAAACCATCTTAAACATGCATCAAAACCAAGCATTAAAGTCAGAAATCAGTACACAGTGACCTTGCATGACAAGTGTTTGACAAAATGTCAATACACTTAAACTGAGAAAATTGGGACAGAATTTAACTGGGATCTTTCAAGGTTTTGTTTATTATATAATATAAGATGCTCTGTGGTGTATTTTGAACTTAATTACTGTTGCATGTATGTCTATATTTCAAATTTTTGTATGTTTTTGCATGGACGAAGCGAACACAAACCCGAACCAATAACTTAGCTATATATATATATATATATAATTTGATTTTTCTTAACAAATAGCAGGTCTGTTTGAAATAACCAGCTTTCAAGAGCCAAACATTGTATGAGGATACAAATTGTTATGTCTTAAGAAACAGCTTTCCGTTACGAAGTTTAAAAGCTATTGAGAAAAAAATGCAAAAAGTTAACCGCTTATGGTCTTTCAACTTCATCTGTATGCTTTTGGTGAAATAGATTTAATGTATATAATCTTTATAAACGTTTAATGCCTAGTTTATTTGTTATAACTATGTTAAATAGAAGATAACTGGATGTGTTTTATTTTAATTTGTTAGGTAGAAGTTACAGTTTATTATATAAATATTTCTGATGTGTGTCCTGTTATTAAATTGTAGGGAACAATCAACCCGGGCGCATGGTAGTAGGTCAAACTTTCACAATTGGTGAGTAAGGTTTTTGTTAAGTACATCAGCTCATAGTAAATTCTGAATAGTCCAAGAATATTATAGCCTATACGCATCCAAAACTTTGGATTTATGAAAAGGAATATAAGTTGTGGGAGTCAATCCTTTTCTGGTGAAATTCAATTCTTGCAAGCGCAATGAGCTAAATCAATGTGTTCAAATCAACATAACTTCTCAGGATTAAAAAGTACATCTACTGTAGCACACACGAATTAGAAGGAATACCCGCTATAAGACCTATGGAATAATAATACAATCGATAATGAAATTGTGGAGTGCATAAATTTCACTCTTTAAGGATCATGCCAGTTCTTGTTTAGCTAATAGTATGTCTTTCAGAACACAAGTATACAATTTCCTGGAGAGCCTTTAACAATGATGCTTTATAATTCTTGGGGTTAATTCGATCTACATAAATACTCCTTTCTAAATTGATTATTTTATAACTGTGCATTTCTCTAGAATTATTTTTTATTAGCAGGGTCCATTCACCTGAAACACCAGTGACTTCATTGCTACAGCTAAGGTTCAATCAGTTGACTTCGATTCTAAGAATATTGTAGCCTATACATGTCCAAAACTTTGGATTGATGAAAAGGAACAGAAGTTGCAGTTGTCGTGGTCTATCGAGAGTCAAATGATTTCTTGTGCATGGAAAGAACTAAATAAATGTGTTCAAGTCAACATAACTGCTCAGGAGATTAGGAAGTACATCTTATGTAACATACAGAGAAATTAGAAAGAATGCCCACTACAAGACCCATGAAATAATGACACAATGTATAGTGAAACTGTGAAGTGCATATATGTCACTCTCTAAGACTTGCTATTTCTTTTTTAGCAAATAGTATGCCCTTCAGAATATAAATAACAATGTCAGTGTATAATTGTGGGGCTTAATTGGGTTTGCACCAGTGTAACATGGGGACGCGTCCCCCCGCCAAATCCCCAACGCACCCGGGACAGGGGGACGCCGTTCCCGCGTTTCCAGCGGCGCCACCCATCAACCACCATTTCGTCGGGGACGGGGGGACGCAAAAGAGTCCCCGATGGAGAATGGGGACGCCAAAACATCCCTCGACCCCAAAAGGGGACGCATGGGCGTCCCCCGTCAAAGCACACAAATAAAGCAATTTTTTTAAAAAAAATTAAAAAAGAGATTTTAAGACATAACATCAGATTATTCGACATAACATCCAAAAAAGAGATACTCATAATTTTGATACTCATAGAACTCTTCCATTTGCTGAATCAACTATTTATAAATTATAATTATAATTCTATTGTTCAAACTTCAATGTTCTATGTTATTAACTTATTGTTCCATGTTCAATGTTCAAACTTCAATGCAATGTAGTATTTACTTTTACTTTTACTTTTACTAATAGTAATTCTAAATGTCTTAGACACTTATATTGTTATACAGTTTTTCATAACTAGCATTTTAAGTACCACATGCATAGTATATAGTATATACACCCCTCCCCCCCGGTCCCCCGCCGCCCCCCCGCCGTCCCCAAATTGAGGCCCCTCTGTCCCCCCTGCCCGGAAACTTGTCCCCCCGTCCTGACGTCCCCCCGTCCCCCAGGGCAGTGTAACTATGGTTTGCACAAATACTTCTGTCTATATTGATTATTTAGTATCTATAAACTTACTTAGAACTCTTTTCTGTTAGCAGGCACCATTTGCCTGAAACACCTTCTACTTCATTGCCAAAAGTTCAGGTTCTTTGATCAAGATGATAAAATTGTGCAAGACCTGGGTATTCACTTTCAGTTGGTTCATTGAGACATGCATAATAATCATTTTTATGCTCTCTGGCATAGAAATGATGCTCATTGTAATAATGTCTGCATTCATAGCAGTGATTTGCTCTTAACTTTAATCATAAGGTCTCAAATGGCTAAGAGTGCTTTAAAATTTTACCCTTGACAACTACTCATGGTATATGATATGAAGGAAAGGCAGCTGTTCTTTATGGGTTTAGCGTGGTGATTATACCGAGGAGGTTAGAAATCTATAGCGTAATGTATTCAAGATCTCCTATATAGTTTTGTTGGGAATGGAATAATTTCAATTGTGCAAAGATTCACTACAAGTCTACAACAGAATCATAATACGGACTTTACATGACTCAGGAAATAGTTGCATATATTGTAATACCATAAAAGGTCGTTCATCACAAGGAAATAAATGTTCACCGTGCTATTTTGTTTTGATGAAGGTTCTTATTGCATGAATTTGGCTGGTTATAGTTCGCAAGTCCAATAAACTTAAATGATCTAGAGCAGTGTTCTTTTAGTTTCAGTTTTCTTGTTTATCATAATTTCACACTTCTTCCAAGTTAATTCTTCTTATTTTTTTCAGAGCCCATGCTGACACTTGGCAGCATTGATCACATAATGTGGAGTGACAACTGGACAGTTGTTACAGCTGATGGTAGCTTGTCTGCGCAGTTCGAGCATACTTTATTGATTCGAGAGGATGGTGTAGAAATTTTAACACGTTGCTAAAAAAAGTTCTCAATTCCAGATCTTTTGTAATGGCTTCTCGCCAGGAAGGAGTGACTAATTTACATTATGAAGCCAAGCAGCCGTTTTTCTATTTCAAAAGTTCTTTTGTCGGTCTGTTGATCGTTGTACATTATTAAATGTAAAGACTGGACATTTGGAGTATCTTTCAACAGTAGTAAGGCCACTCTGAAATTTCAGTGGCTTGTTAATTGTTTTGGGCTTAAAACAAAAGCCGCACGTACATGAGTCCAATGGTGAACTGCTTACGGCTTATGACAATCGGTTTTACATCTATGTCAAGTAAACTGTGTTGTGATATATCATTCTTTTCCATTAGAATTTGAAGATGCATTTTTGGATGGTAAATATCGCTCATACCTCATTTCAAAGTTATGATAAGAATTTAAATATTTTGCTTGGTTTGCAGTAGTCAATAGGTTTGTAATTCAGATGCAAGTTACATGGTGAAAGGAGCAGGAAAGGAACATATCCGTGAAAGAGACACCCATGGGATGTAGTGTTATAAGAATAAGACAATATGGTCCTACTATTTCTGGGTAGGATGTTGCGTGTTCAGAATTTCAAACAAGTGATCAAAGAGCAGAGAGAAAACAAGTTATTGGACTCAAGCATTCACAAAATTTGGGGTTCTGAAATTAGCAAAATTATCTTAGTGCTCAAGTTTGAAGGGCTAAAAGGAAGAAGAGAAATTCGGAGATTGAAGGGTTGTATAATGGAATAGTTTAGAAAAGAATTGTTGAAGAGCAACCAAAACAGTTATTTATGTATATTTAATAGTTGAGAGATGATGTTGATGTAATCTATTTTGAATCTCTATACCAACCAAAATTAATGTTTGGTTGAAGGTGGTCTATATTGTTAAATCGCTTACTGCACAAATTGCCTTTTCTTTTACTGATAATCGCTTACTGCACAATTATCAAATCAAAATAAAAGATTACATCAGTTTGAGCTTCAGCTCATACATTCAATCGCCATTCCAAACTTATACAGACTTAGCCGCTTACAACTACATATTTCATAACTTTAGACAGCTCTGCAGACTTCTAGGCATAATTTGTTAACAATGAAGGAACCATATGGTTATTCGGTTGCCAAAAATCAAATTTATGGATAAATGAGGTGTACATTTCAAATCTTAGTGGAGATTTTCAAACCCAACTTTGAAGTGTCTTTTTATATGATGTTGTGAATAAGTCAATAATTTTTTTTTTTCATGAAGGATTTTCATTCATAAGGTCATTAGCATGAGTCTTAGGTTGAACCTCTTGAGTTAAAAGCTAAGGACTGAGAAGTATCCCTTCTGACAAATTTATTTGACCTCATCTCTTTTTATTAAAATAAATTAAAAACCATAGTTCAAAAATAAAAATTAACATAGAATTCAACAGTTTAATATTTAAATGTATGAAATTAAAAGAAATTATATTAAAACTTAAAATAAATAAATTTTATATTTGGTAAAATCATAATTATTTTAATATTATATTGTAAAATATAAATTTTAAATCTAAATATTTTGGAGTAGTAAAAATATTATAAATTTTATAATAAAAACAAAATACATAATAATGCATTAGACAAACTTACCTTTCTTGATGGATGTTCTTTCATTATAATGTTAATGTTGTCAAATGTCTTTGGATGCCTTTATATCAATCTAAAGGCCACATGGGCAAATTATGATGTTTACCTATCTTTAAAATGCAATAATGAAAGGCAATAGATTGATTTTGATTACCTACAATAATTTTTAACTTTTTTATTGGTTTTTAACTCATTAAAATAAACCTACCTTTCTTGATAGACGTTCTTCCATTATAATGTTAATGCTATCAAATGACTTTGGATGTCTTTAGACAAATGTACAAAGTTATGATGATGTATACCTCCTAGCAAGATGCAACAATAAGGGGCATAGATTGATTTCAATTAAAACTTGTGGTAACAATTTTTAACATTTTCATTGGGTTTTAGAATTATTTTTAGGGATTTTGTTTACTTGACCTTTATAGGAATAAAGAATCTCAACCTTTGATTTCTTATTGTTGATTATCTAATTATTAATGTTGGTTTTATGTTGTTAATTAGCCTGTGTAATTAATTTTGTGTATGAATGATGTCTTTTGTGGGAGTGACTTTGAATTGATGTCTTATATGTAAAATGACATGGTTCTTATTTTTTATGAGATAGTGTGTCGCTTTGTATGAGTTGACTGAAATCAATATTATTATCTAACTCATGTTGAACTATTACAAAGGAGTCAATTTAGGAAATTGACTAAACAAGTGAATTTGTGCATGTTTTTCATGTAAAGTTTGCTTTTATGGATGCATGTGTGTGCCTTCCATGTTAACTTCTTGTAGGACACCTTTGAAAATTTGTTCCTTTTTTCGCTCTGGTAATTTTGTCAAGTAGTTTACTATTCTGATTTTAGAGAGCTTTTAGTTGTTATGACAATGATATTTGTAGTTTAGGATGAAAAATTTTGCACGTCTTCTCATAGATGTGTAGAATGAATGATATATATTGAACATATAAATATGTATTTTCTTTATTAAATCCTTGTGCACAAAATGCAATGTGAAGCTTAAATTGTGGCTTGAGTAATACCATCAATAGATTAGTGTATTCATTGCTAAATTAAGAATTGATGCACTCAAAATTATTTGTTTGACAATATAGAAAAATAATACTTCTAGCTCCTTTGAGTGGGTATAAATGTTAGTGATTCATCTTAGACAATTGGCATTTAACCCATACTAGCGTGAAGAAGAATCCAATGTATACATTACTAGCAGACTACTCAATGAAAACTCGTTCAAGTGTTATAGTTGTAGAACTTTGATCACTGTAAGAAATTTGTGTATATCCATGTGTGCCTATACACCCAAGTTTCCACAATATAGCAAGACTGAGCTTTATTCAAAAAATATCTCCTCACTCAAACCGCCGAATGTCATATCACCTTGGTTTCCCAATGTTCATGCTAAGGGGAACATAATCTTCAACAACTAGCTCATACATCCTTTAGCAAAGCTATAGGCTTTGATCCTCCAATACGACCAACCAAAATATTGTACAAATTGCATAGAGAGAGGTGTGTCTTCCAAAAATCTTTTTAGGGTAGAGGATAGATGTACATGAGTTTGTTGTAGATGTATGAGCAAGTTGCAATAGGACCCAAGAGTATTATGGAGTTGATCCAAATTATGCACTTGGATAACAATACATGGAGTACAACCTCTACTATTGTATACCTTACACAATAAAATTGAGAAGAACAAACTCAAAAAAGAGATGTATGTAGCTCAAAAAGGTAGTTTATTATCTTTCAAAACTCATTTTATACAATTTGCAAAGAGTTCCATGAGTCATCACATCCCTTTGGAATTTGAAATGAACTGTTTGGATGTGGATAATTACAAAAATCCAAAATTACAATAAAGGCTATATTTTATAAGGCTGACTTTGCAGGGTAATAACTATATGTCTAATGCTTGAAATCTAAAAAAGCACACATTGTTGGAAAGATCTCTGAGAGCTCTAGTTTCAATCTATTAAAGCTAATGCATTTGGCTATTTGATATAAGGGATAGACAATATTTTTGACCCAAAATTATGCTTCGAAGGCCTTCAAAAATGCAAAATACTAAAACCTAAAAAATAGATTTAATTTTTGGTATTTTGCATTACCACGTGCCAACGTCATCTAAGTGATCCTGGATTGCCATCTGATCATTCCTCCCCCTTGAGAAGCAATAGGCCCCATTGCATCCACTTGTCGTGGTAGTTGAGGAAAATATATATATGAATATGCTTTTTGGTAAGCCACTTACCCTGATGTGCAAACTACCTAGCCTGAACATGATTTCTCCACAGTGGTGTAAGAGCGTTTTTGGGTTTAGTTCTACATTATGAATGTTTCAGCCACTTTGGAAATGTCTAGCAAAGTAGGAAAGTAAGGCCTTAACAACTCAACATTGAATAGTGGATGAAGTCCCAAAAATGGTGGCAAGTTAAGCTCGAATGCATTTTCACCAATTTGTTTGATGATTTTGTATGGGCCATAATGAAGAGGATGGAGCTTCTTGGTGGGCCTCTAAATTGGTTCCTTCTGAAGATGCAACCACAACTTGTCACCAACTTTAAAATGATGAGGAGCTCGATGTTCATCATGCATCTCTTTGTATTTTTTTTTGTTTTGCTCCAATTTTTTATGAACTTGCTATTGTATGTTAACATATTGTTCGTTCGTGTTTAACTATGCATATATTTTATATATAT
>MU223734.1:17820-35988 GCA_018584345.1 Thuja plicata
ATGGAATCTCACCTTGGATCCTATTCAATTCAAGACCCTCTAGACTCACACTTGAGTCTCTTAGGGCTACTCTCAGACCCTAACCAGAAGGACTTATCTATTCCCTCTCTCCTAGGTTTCCTACCCATCGAAATTCTTCACTCTTCACCTTATCTTACTCTTCATGACTGAATCAAATCAGTCATGCACCTTCCTATTTCTATCTTTCTCTTCTACAAGTTCTCTAGCCGGACCATTGGCTCGTCTAGGACTTGTCTGCAATCTTGACTAGCCTCTTTTCCAACAAAAACAAAGAAACAAAAATAATATACATGAAGGATGCTTCTTGACTGTCACACTCCATAGAATGGATTATCAGAGTCAAGAAGCATCCATAATACTTAACTGAAACAAAATCCTACTTTACAGAAGTCTGCTCAAAATAGAAAAACACACAAAATACAAAGGGAACTTCTTTTTATTGAAAAAACCATAGAATTAAAATATCTCCTGAAACTCTGTCTCTGCTAGTCTACTCTGTCTCTGACTTCTCTTACGATAACAACAACCCCTCAACTAACTCCTTTACAAAATTCTCTTCCTCTATTTTATCTTCGGCTTTTCCTTGATTTTGTAACCTTTTCAGTTACCTGTCTGCCTGAGAATTCCAGCTATCTCTGTTTTTCATCCTCTCCTGCAAATTGTCATCAACTCATCATCTGCATGGCCGTCACTGTGGACAGCACTTTTCATCTGTGTCATTTCCTTTCTGTTTTGGCAGTTATGACTTTTCAATTCTTTCTCCTGTTGACATGTCAGCATGCTTCTTGATTGTTAGTCGCACTGTCTCTGTTGTTCATCGCATATTCATGAGCTATATTAACCAAGTATGCTTTGATCCACGACTGAGTGATAACATGCTCATCATACTCCCTTAATGTCTTAACCCAAGCTACTGTTTATTCTGTGACTGAGCGATACACTATTTTGTCGTGCTCTCGCACTGTTTGGAATGAGCTGATGTTTTACTCTGCGACTGAGCGATGGATCGAAGTTGCACACTCGCAACGCTGTGAACCGAGCTGACGATGTCGCTGTGACTGAGTGATGAGCTCTTGTCACGCACTCGCCGCACTTCCAAATGAGTTGACAATTCTTCTGCGAGTATGTGATACATAGATGTCGCGCACTCACAACACTTCAGGACAAGCTGCTAATGTCTCTGCGATTGAGTGATGCCTCCTCGTCGCTCACTCGCACACTTCAAAACTAAACTGTCTGTTGCTCGGGGACTGAGTGATTAAGTGCTTGTTGCATTGTCGCGCCAGTCTCATACTAACTGCTAATAGACCGCTGACTGTGTGATGAGCTGTTGTCGCGTAGTCATAGCTATTTCATACTGACCACCCATCAACTCGTGACTATGCGATAAGACATAAAGTAACCGGCCCGCTGGGAGACCGTTAGTGTTTAGGCGGAAAATGAGAACTGTTATCAAAACTTCACTGCTAATTGTGACCTGCTCCATTTTTTTCACTCTACAAAAATGCTAGGGCTAGGGTTTTTGAGCTAAACCCTAGGGTGCTCTGCACCAGAGAGATTGATGACATGTAACTGATTAAATGTTTGAATATGTTAAGTTGATAATGATGCAAGTATTAAATTAATTAGTGTATTGTATTGTCATTAAAGTCAACCTAATATAATCTGTATGGTCATGTAAACAATGCCAAAGACTTTAGAGAACCAAAGGAACCAAGGCTATGTTATCAATAATGGATACAAATCAAGTATTCACTAAGTGACAAACAACACCGACGGAGTGCACCTGACAGACATAGAAAAAGAATAAAGTCACAGTGATACCCGACAAGAAAATGCATAGCACTACGATGAGCAGAGTCATAGTGTTTCTTGATGAGAAAATAACAAAGTAACCTGACGGAAGAAAATACAGTGTTTCCCAATGGATGGAGATCACAAAGCTAACTAGAGTCTCATTGATGGAACAGCCAGTTGTCACCGACGACTAATTGCAGTGGTGACTAACATAACAGAGGGTTAATAAAATGACAAAATATCTAGCTGGCAGAGCTAAATATAGAATTAACTAGTTGTCTACTTTGTTTTATTCGCCCAGAGATAAGGGATTGATTTAAAGCTAATTTGAATAGTTGGTAAGAAGATTTCTATGAGAAAAATCAAGGGTTATGCTTTAAATCTAATTGGCTGGATTGTTTTTCATGCCAAGAACTAAGAATCAAGAAACAATGAATATTATGTCTATATAAGAGACAAGCTTAATTATTTTATGAATGGAATTAAGGAGAGTGAATAAAACAAGGATTCTGAAGAGAAACTGATGAAGAACAACTTCATACAGTGTTAATAAAACAAGCTGAAGGAAGATCTAAGGAATTCTGCAGACACTGACGAACAGTGAGCACAACATCACAAAGCAAAAATTATGGAGCACAAGGATTGAATTGACATATTGGTCAAAGAGGTAATGTACTTAAATAGATCTGAAAATCTACAATTTAAGTTGCAATATGAACAGGTCATAATTTTTAAGTTTAATCATTGAAGCATCAATTCTCTTAACCAAGTATGACTTAACAGTCTTCTATATATTGAGGTACATCCCAAGGAGTGCCAAAAAGGTTGATTGATGAAAGTAGCATTGGATATGCCCGATGCCTATTGACAGTCTAAGAGAGAGGTTGATTCAAGGATGATAGTAGTAGATGCTTGATTCTAAGTGACAACCTCTATGTATAAAATCCTTTAACAAGGTCACAGCTAAGAGTGTGTTTGTAACCTTTAACAGGGTTGGCTCTTAACAGGGCTCACTTCAGAAGAGTGAAAATTTTGGGTACCGGTCCCAGTGGTTTTTTCCCTTAACACAGTTTTCACGTTAAAAATTCATGTGTTATGTGTGTATGATTCATTTCTTTATTGTCTTGCATCTTACATAGATATCTCTAGATTGATAGGTACACTCTGCTTATTTACTGAGTTTTGGTAAATAGTTATACTGCTTATCAGTAATCAAGAAAGAATAATGATTAACAGAGCAAACTGATAGACAGTTAATCATTATTAGTATTTCATGGCATGCATCTTGTAGGGACATAATAATTCAAGGTTTATTGATTGGTGGTTAAATTTTGAAGGATAAATTTTTGAGACCACTGATTCACCCCCCTCTCAGTTATTACTAATGAGATATGAAATTTTGTTTCCCCGAACTGGGTCATTCTTAGATTTTGAAAATTTGACCATCTTCAACCACTGTCAGTATCATCTTTGGAGAAATTCAAAATTCCAGCATTTTATGAAGGCTTTGATTAGTTAGTTCTATTTATTTGTGTCATAAATCTTCCTTCCATTTATTTTTTTAGTATAGAGAAACTTGCTTCTTGATAATGGATTCAAACTTCTAAATTCTCAAAATTTAGGGTACCACCACATCTGATTGAAATAGATCCAATCTACCTTTAATTTATTTGACAACCTAGACCCATGATCTAATCTACTACGTGTCAATTGGGCATGATTTTGTGATGAATATCTTTCGTTCATCTCCTATTCAAAGAATTACACCCACCATTGGATCAAAACATATATGACCGCTCATGAACTTCCTTTTCAAAATGTTGACCCGACAACCCAGGTTGAACACATGGCATCAAGGCATCAACCCACGATAAATAAACAACATACATCTTTGCATAGTGGTATCATGTTATCTGTTAGATCAAAATTAATCTAAAAGTTCTTAATTTTCCTTTGGATTTATACTGGTCACGCTATATGACATGCATCGCATAAGTGTGATGTTGTAAAGGATACCTTCCCTACAACTTCTAATCCTAAAAACCCACCAACTATGAGATTGAATCAGATCTAACTTGATTTTATCTCATCTCCAGCCTAGAAGGAGAGGGCCCCATGATCTGAAGATTGATACTTGTCACTTAGGCTTGAACCCTTGAAGAGTAAACTAGATACATCTTGCAATCAAGGCATTACGTCTATCGTTGGATGAAAAGGAAACTGGTTGAGATCTTATGGTAAATAAAACACCCTGGGGACTTAGGACTTAGGAAAAAATAAAATGTAGACCCCGCTAGGAATTAGGAGAGAATAAGAGATGACCCCCCAAAGTTGACTTAAAGCACATGGGTTGAAGAAATTAAATGACCCAAACAGGTAATGCAAAATTAGAAGGAATAAAGGACCTAGGGTTTAAGCACCATGGAAGACCATATGGCTCAAAAAATTGTTGTTAGGGCTAGAAAATATGGTATTAAAAAGGGTAAGAACAACACCAAGGTATGTATGACTCTTTGTGGCATAAGAAGATTCCATACTCTTTGGGTGAAGAAGACCACCTACAGAAAAGAAGCTACCCTAAAGCACACACAAAACTATAAAAACATATTTACAACCTACTGTTCATGGATACTAAGAACTTCATGAGAAGTAGAATTTCAAGAATTGTCCATGAACTGGAAATTCCAAAACATTTACACTCAAATCTTTAAGAATGTAAGAATCAAAACCCCACTTACTCTCAATTATGTATGGTCCAGCCAAATAGGATCAAACTTATTATGTTTTCCTTTATCCTCTAGCATAGCATTCTACATTAGGACCAAATCATCACTCTCAAAATTTCTCACAATGGTTCTTCTGTCATATAAATTCTTACATTGGAGCTACAAACTGATATTTTTATCATGTGCCTCACTTTTTGATTCATCCAAATATATCAAATCATCCATCTTGATTCTCATCTCATCATCCAATTCCTCATCATAAATTTGGAAAAACTTGTATATCTATAATAGGTTATTTTGTGGCAACCTAGCATGTATACCATATACTAGGACAAAAGGAACACAACTTATAGATTTCTTTACTGTAACTCTACCAGTCCAGAGTGCTTGTTGCAACTTTGAATCCCAAGGCCATTTATTATTATCCAACACTATTTCCAAATTTTATCAGGCTTTTGTAGCTGGATTCATCTTAGCCATTCCCCCATGGGTGGTATGGGGAAGAATACAAAATATGGGTCCCATATTGTTGGAATAAAACACTAAATTCTTCAGATCTAAAACACATTAAACTACCTACCACTATAGTTTCTAGACAACCAATCTTGTGAGGATATTCTGCAACATAAAGTCAGTCACAACTTTACTAGTGGCACTTTAGTCCTGAATAGATTCAACCCACTTAGTAAAATAATTAGTTGCCACCAGAATCCATGAGTGACCTCCACTATAATTTTTACGGATCTTTCCAATAAATTTCATTTCCCACTTTTGAAAAGGTTCCTCAACTGTAATAGGCGTTAAAGGTAAACTTCCACCAAATTTGAGCTTACCAACAAATCTTTGGCAAGCATCACATTTTTTGACAAAGTGGTAAGCATCCTTAAAAATGGTAGGCCACAACAAACAAGATCTCAAAATCTTATGTGTAGTGGTTCTAGACATGTAATGCCCCCCACACACACCATTGTGCATTTGTTCTAGTAGGCCCTTGGACCTATTCTGGTCTACACATTTGAGCAAGGATCCTTGATTACTTCTCCACCATAGCTCACCCTCCACAATAACATACCTAACAACATGAAACTTAACTATTCTCTTTCTACTTTCATCCATCTCAGGAGGAAACATAATTGTTTGCAAGTATCCAATAATATCTTTATACCATTCACAACAATCCATATCATAAATGTAAGGCATTTACTCTTCTTCTAGCAGGTTTATATGATTAGCATCTAAGTTTCTCTGAGGCATAAGATTTGGAAGTCCTTGGTCTCTAAGAAATATTGTGATCTTAATATCAATATTAAATTATTGGATTCTATTTATTCATCTACATCTTTTTCCTGAAACCTTTTGTTGTACCAAAATATCCTTCACAACAGCACTAGGCACATAACAAACAATGGTTTCTCCAACCAAGTAACATCTAAAATCCTTAAAAATCTTCACCAAAGCATATGCATGTTTCTCTATGATATCATATTTCAATTCTTATTCTTGTAAGGACTTGTTGAAAAAGGAAATGGGTTTTTCAAAACCCTCCAAATTCTTTTGTAACAATACTGTAGTAATAGTATTGTATGAAGTAAAGGAGAAAATTTGCATAGTCATGCTATAATCAGGTGTCCTCAAAATAAGGGCTTCTTTGATAGCCTTATTATTGTCTGAGAAATCCTTAGATGCTTCTTCATTCCATTCTACCTTAGCTCCTTTCTTCAACATCTTTGAAATAGGGATACTAATTTCTATAAAATTTGTAACAAATCTTCTCAAGAAATTTACATGCCCAAAGAAAGACTGAATGCCCTTTACATTATTGGGTTAAGGGACCTTTTCAATGATAGAAACCATTTTAGGGTCAATCCTGACTCCATCATTAGATATAATGTTCCTAAGGATATTTCCCTTTGTTACCCCAAAAACACATTTCTTTGGGTTAAAAGAAACCCCATATTACAAAGCTTTTACCAAAATATTCTCAAGTTGACCACAATGTTGATCTTCCTATGTTGAATAAGCTGTAAGATCATATTGGTAAACCACTAAGAAATTATTTATAAAATATGTAAATGGCACATCCATGGCTCTCTGAAAAGTTTCCCCAACATTTGTCAAGTGGTAAGGCATTCTAACAAATACATAGATACCCCAAGGTGTGGTAAATGTAGTCTTGAATTTCTCTAATTCCTTGACCATAACTTAGTTGTAACCTAAAAATCCATCCAACATTGACATCAATTAAGATCTAGTGACTCTTTTTAGCATGGTTTCTATATTGGGCAAACCCTAGTTTTCCTTTAATGAATAAATGGTCAAATTTATGAAATCCACATAGAGTCTGATGTCTCCATTCTTTTTCCTTATCGGAACCAAA
The DNA here is from genome assembly GCA_018584345.1 of Thuja plicata. Taxonomy (NCBI): domain Eukaryota; kingdom Viridiplantae; phylum Streptophyta; class Pinopsida; order Cupressales; family Cupressaceae; genus Thuja; species Thuja plicata. The sequence goes on from MU223734.1 coordinate 24,742, forward strand.
TGTTATACCCATTTTGAATGTCTAATAGGCTTTATAATCCAAGCATCTATCATTTTCTTCAACTCTTCATGCATTTTTGGTGCTAGTGTGGGATTAATAGGTCTCCACTTTTGTCTGAAAGGCTTTGTGCCTTCCTTCAAAGGAATATCATATTGAAAAAGATATTCTCTATAGGCCTTGAAATCATCATAAGACCATGAAAAAATATTCTTATACTTCCTGAGAAGATCAACTAAAAACTGTGCAATTTTAGGAGACAACCTCTTGCCAATATATACATTCTTAAGAACTCTAGCTGTTCCAAGATTTACTTCTTCCAAATCCTCTAGTTTGTTTACGGTATTTGTAATAAAGGACTTATTCTTATTATAAAATTATTTCTCAAGAACAAGTGATCCTTTTGGAATTCTATTTGATTTTAGTTGTAGGACTTATCCTTACCATCCAATATTTCCACACATCCACTAAAATCCATCTTGTTGTTTCCAAAGTTTTCTCGACAATATAAGAATCTCAAAATATCTAAATAATCTTCAAAAACCTGCCAAGTTTTAGCATTATCTTGTATGGAAAGCATAGATTGAACCCCTATTTTGGAGATTCCTGCAAATGTTATATCTTCTAGCCTCAAAGAAATATTGGCTAGAAAATATTTGATTTTGTTCTGACTTCTATCCATCCAGTCAAATACCAAATGCATCAAAATTATCCAACTCATCCAAAACAACATTTATGTATTTCTTTAGTCTTTGGTTCTTTGAAGTATACTTGGATCTTATTTGAGATATTACTAATTCAGAGTCTCCAATTACTTTGAGATTTCTTATTCTATGTCTTGGGGCAAATCTCAATCCAATCAATAAAGCCTCATATTTTGCAATATTATTTGTACATGTAAACAAAAAAGTGAAAAAAAATTGAAGGTCTTACCACTAGGAGTTATCAATAAAATTCCTACACAAGCTCACTCTTTAGAGCTTCCACCATCAAAATACATAGTCCATAAGTCATTTTGGTCTGTCAAATTATTGTTTTTCGTCAAATAAAGAACATCCTAAATTTATCCTTCAACCTTCCTATCTTGCACTTGGAAAGACCCAATATCAGTGTCCAAGAAACAATTCATACTATCATCTCCATTTTCCTCAATCATGTGGGGAGTCCAAACTTCCTGGGACACTTTAACATGTTCACTAGGAATATTGAAAGTTGAAAAGGATAAATCAAATTGAATACTTCCTCCCATTGAAGTACTCCACTTCTTAGATACATTCAAGGCAACAAAAAAAAAAGGGATTGTGTGGGGATTGTCAAGCTACACACCATCAAACATCATCACATATGTTAACAAAGTTTCTTTGCACAGGATCATGGATCTTATCATCGGTTTTATCTTTCTTTTGTGGGAGAATAGGATTCCCATCCATCCACTGGGTGGTATATGGGTAATTTTGCATCCATGGATGCCTAATAAAATTTCTAAAGGATGTCTTATCAATATTTGGAGCCCTATTATTCTTATTTTCTCCAGGAGTCAAATCTATTTGGTATATTTAAAATATTCTTTACACTATTCTCCTCCTTAGGTTTCACATTAGAAGGCTTATCTAATTCTTTCTTATTGAATCTAGTAGGATTCCATTTTTCTATTCTACCCACATTTCCTAATACTCTGCTATTAGTCTCAAGGCTAACACCTATCTTATAATCTTATCTAATGTTTCTAGGATTCTTGACTCTCAGAAGGGTAAAAGCACAATAATTTGTCACCCTTTTATAAAGGAAAATGCTAACAAAATCAAAGTTGTTCAACATCAATAGTATAAAATGACATTTATGTTTGGAATTTGAAGATGATGTAAAATAATTAACTGTGTTAAAATGGATGAAGTTTATGATTAATATTTTTAATATTTTTTTGAAGAATAATTGATATGTTTTTTAAATTTTTAAAGACCATTTTTTATTTGCTCAAAAATGATGAAAATTAGGGGTCTAGTTCCCACCAAAACCTTATATGTAAGTAAACATTTTTTCCCCTTATATAAAAATATGTTACATTTGCCATATATAGCTAGTGCATGAAGAAATAAAAATTGGTTTATGACCTATATTTTATCTTTTATAACAATTCAAATTCCAACTCAATTTTCATCTCCCACCATATTTTTCATGAAAAATATATCACATAAAAGAACTATATATTCTTTAAGAGGACTCTCTCCTCTAGTGCACCATATGTTTTTCAAATCTATTTAATATGATTTACTATTTTTTTTTCTTTCTCTAAATCAACATCTACTTGACTACTAAAATACCTACTTGCAATATTTTTTAATTACAAGAGACTATGTCTAATTAAAACACTGTAAAACTTATATGAGGATATTCTCGACTCTAATCTCTACAAAAGGGTATTTTTTTATTTAAAAAAAATATCCTTACAAATATTAGGAGTTATTGAAATGTCACTTTTTTGAAATAATTTAATTTCTATGGTAATTACACCCAAAGTAGTTTAAAACATGTATTTAATAGACATTTCCAATTGAAAAAGTTAAAACACTTATCTATTATGCTTTTACATAGAACATATCTGATCTTAGCATCAAAAGAATTTAAATAGGTAGCTTAACATACCTTATTTTCCAACCTCATTTCTTAGAAAATATTATGCATGCCCCTTTGGAATCTTATATTGAAATCAACAATGAGACCTACATTAGACTGTCATAGTTTTACTGCTTATTATTCGTGCTTTCAGTAGTCTTATGCTTAGACATACTTTGACTATTGGAGTCTCTTATCTATTTGAGGATCTATTGAATCCTATGTTATATATTCAGTATCTGATTATGTAATCAGGGTACACTCGAGATACTACATTTTTTATTCAGGTTCAGTTTATGATCATTAAATATATGAGATTTATTGTATAGAGGTAATTATGATGGAACTTGGTTTAGGAAACTGATGATATTCTTATTTAAGTTCAAATGCAGGTATAGTTTATATGCAATATATTATTTATGTCCTAATATTATTTAATATCATGTTGTTTTGGACCTACTGATGTGTGCAATGAGTGTGCAGGGATAGTTGACCATAGATCTAAATCGGGGACCCAGTATTGGAACCTATGTGAAATTCTATGCATTCCAAGGTCCTATATATATAAAGAAACATGGACCTCATTGTATATGTGATTTATTCATAAATTTAGTTTCCATGTGTGTATTTCAATTAATTAAAGTGAATGTGTTTAAGCCATGTCGTTTGTTTTAATTTATTATACCAATTTTGGCAATTATTGTAATTAATGTTGGCATGGCTAGTTATGTGAACCATGGTAGGTGTAGGGTTAACTAAAGCTACCTAAGTGTAGTTCTCAAGCCTACTCAAGGTTATAATTTTCTAGATGGTAAAATTGATTTAGAAATCCGTGGGTTAAATTTAGGTGTAGCTTAGGAGGGTCTTTTTGGCTTCCAGAAGGTAACCAGGGTCAGTTTTAGCTACCAACTTGGTACCCTAGGGGTTATGGGTAATTTTAAGCCATAAATGAGCCTCTAAAATCATTTATTTCTCCCCTAAAGTCTCCTATCCAAAGTTGAGCGAATTTAAATAGGAGTGTAACTTTGGTTCACCTCTCTATTCTTCTCAAGTTGCATTTAAATCCAATCATGGAGAATGAAGGCAAGTGGGAGGAAGGGATGGTTACGGTCTTGTCACATTTGGTTATTCTTGGATTTTGTTGGAGGTTTTACCTATATAGGGAAGGCTTTAGGAAGAGTTGGGTGTTCACCCACTCTTCACCCTTAGAAATAGATTTTAGTTTTGAAGGATCCTTTGGTGAAAGAGAATAGGAAGGATATCTCATGACCAATTTTCAACTCACCTTAGCTTTGGAGAAGGGTCAGTCTTCTTTAGAATAGATTTCATATTTTTTGTATGTCCTTGAGCTTGAAACTCCATTAATGGAATCCTATGTAGTTTATGGTTAATTTCAAAAAGACCATTTGGAATTTTATTTTAGTTTGCTTTTATTTGTAATTTATTTTGAATGGGATTCATAAAGGCACACTCACTCTTGAGAGGGAAGAGTAAGCTTGAAGGGGGTGGTAGAAAAATACTCCAGTTTAGTGTAGATTCTCCAATGTGACGAGGGAAAGACGTGGGGTTTTTTGATACCCATGATGCCAGGTAGGGCCTAAGGGTACCTAGGGGCATAAGAAGGTTATTGTTCATGACTGCATCTAGTATAGATGGTCATTCCAAGTCCATGTGTTGGCTTGAGGTTTTCATTTTTTTATTTGACTTCTCCTACTGAGAAGGTCTACCACCACCACTATTTTTAGGAAGCCTCTTTGAGACCTTCCTCGTGTTTTACCTTGTGCTAGGGAGTTTTCTTTAAGTTTAAGTTTTCTGTTGTGTTTTATGTAAGTTGATTAATACTTGTTTGTATCTCATTCCTAACTAGATACCCTAGCTTGGGGGTGGCCTTGAAAAGGCCTAGGTTGAGAGGTCAACCTCATCTTATTACAAGTCTTTGATGGAAGAAAAGTTTGCATATTCCCCTTATATGGAAGATGTGGACAACCAAAAAATTATGTCATTATGGCCTTCATTGTATTAAGTTTCTTTCATTTTTACAAGTTTGTACAAAGGACTATTAAGGATATTTGTAACCTTTATTCCATATTTAAACATGGATATTTAATTAAAATAATGAATAATGAGGACTTGTTGTATATGGAAGAAAATTATTGAGAGTCTACTACTTGTATGCTTTGTTAATATATGGAAAAACAAACCATCAATAGTTCTAAACAAAAATATACATTCATATTTCTTAAAGTAAAAAAATTCAAATTTCTTTGTTGGCATTAATTTGATCAAAGGAATAATTAAATTTCATGTTTGTATAGTTAGAAATAATATAAAGAATTTTTATTACTACGGTATAAATCAAACATAGAGAATTGATTTTTACTTTTATAGAAATGATTTCTTGTATTCTTGAAAATAATTATATGTTATACACTCGGGAAATTCTCAAGATTTAAAAATTAAAAATAAACATGTGATTTAAGACCCCATAGAAGCAATAGCCAAAATAGTCTCAGTAGAGCTAGCGCCAGAGACCACCATAGGTCCCTTAGAGTTCTAATCCCAAGCAGTGGCAGTCATAGGGTCCTAGGAAGGTACAGAGACCACATGCGCCTTAGACTCCTCCAACATGTACTCAAAAATCTTCTAGGGGTGGTTAAAGTGGGTTTGCTCAGACGGCAGGGTCTTAGTACTCCAAACCTCCTAGTATTTAGGTTTAGTCATGTGGGCCATGGGGCACATAGCTAGAGAGTTTCCCCAAGGTGGTAGTCAACGTACATTGGTATCATAACTGGTAGTTTGGGATAGGGGAAGTCCCACATGGTTTTTTAAGTGGTGGATAACCACCAGGAAGAGAAGCATGCTACTACTATTGAGGCCTTAGGTCAGATCATAAGTAGTGATGTTACTATTCTATTTTATTTAGGAGCCACTAAATCATTTTTTTCTCCATCAGTTGTGGAGCATTGTGGGCTAGTGGCAGCTAGACAAGAGGTTAGATTGGAAGTAGAGTTAGCTTCAGGAGATAGAGTTTTTGTAACCTCTATGGTTAGAGATTGTCCGATCCAAATTGGTGGTATGACCACCATAGAAGATCTCAGAGTTATTCCCCTTAGATCTTATGAGATAGTTTTTTGCATGGATTGGCTAAGTGCCCACAGAGCCAGGATAGATTTTCATAAAAAGAAGATCGAATGTTTGGATGATGATGACATAGATAAAGTGATTACTGGAATCCATAGGCTTGTATCCCTCCATGTGATTTATGCTATGCAGCTTAAGTGGCACATGCAAAAGGGATGCCAGTTGTACCCTATCACCATCATCAATAGGGAAGAAGAGGCAAAGAAGGAAAGTTCTCTTGATGACTTCCCCATTCTTCAGGATTTTGCAGATGTGTTTCCATCAAAGATACCTAGTATGCCTCCTCCTAGAGAAGATGAATTTGACATAGATATTGTGCTAGGAGTAGAACAAGTTTCCAAAGCACCTTATAGGATAACCACTAATGACCTTAATGAGATCAAGATACAACTTGAAGAACTGTTGGAGAAAGGACACATTCATTCTAGTGTTTCTCCTTGGGGTGCACCAGTTATCTTTGTAAAGAAGAAAGATGGATCTCTTAGGTTGTGCATGGATTATTGATAGTTGAACAAAGTAACCATCAAGAATCAATACCTACTTCCGAGGATCAATGACTTGTTTAATCAGTTGTAGGGTGCCTCAGTATTCTAAAAAATAGACCTCAAATCAGGTTACCATCAGTTGAGGATCATGGATAGTGATATTCACAAGAACCTATGTACAACCTTGGAGATAGTTGGAAAGAAACATATCAATTCAAAGGCGTTATGATGAGCATGTATGTTAAGACAAATCCATAGCTATCTCAATTGAGTTAAACTCCTCAAATGATAAACCGATTGATTGTGGCAACAATTAATTAAATTTAACCATGAAAGATGAAAAGACCAATTGATAATGAAAGCTATAAATTTAATAAATTAAGTATGAAACATCAAACTATCACTTTGAATAAAATCTAAATATTTTATCCAAGGGACTAATTGAAAATTAAGTTGAGCCAATTCCCATAGATGAAAGAAAAAAGCACTTATCTATATTAATTTTGAAAAAATAGTACATCTAGGTCCATGTTACACTTGTTTGTTAAGAACTATCCAACTATTTAGAAAATATATTATATTGTATTCTCTTTACATTTTAAGGTGAAAATACACAACCCTTATTACAAATTATTTTGAAAAAATAGTAAACTAACTAAAAAATAACTACCTAACTTTCAGATTTGGCTTTGGTCAAAAATCCAAAACACATCGTGAAAAGATAAGATGAATATTGGAGATGGCAAATTTTGTTTTCCTAAATTGGGTCATTTACAGATTTTTAAAATTTGACCATCTTCAACCACTGTTGGTATCATCTTTGCAGCAAGTCAAAATTCCAGCATTTTCTTAAGGCTTCAATTAGTAGTTCTATTTATTTGTATCATAAAGCTTCCTTCCTTTGATTTTTTAAGTATGGAGAAACTTTCTTCTTGATAATGGATTCAGACTTCTAAATTCTCAAAATTTAGGGTACCACCATGTTATATTGAAATATATCTAATATTCCTTTACCTTCTTTGAGAACCTGGACCCATGATTTGATCTACTATGTGTTAAACGGGCATGATTTCATGATGAATATCTTTCATTCATCTCCTGTTCAAAGAATTATGCCCACCATTGGATCAAAACATATATTACCACTCATTAACTTCCTTTTGAAAATGATGATCCCATAACCTAGGTTGGACACATGGCACCCAGGCATCAACCCACGATGAATAAACAACATACATCTTTGCATAGTGGTATCATGCTATCTATTAGACCAAAATTAATCTGAAAGTCCTTAATTTTCCTTTGGATTGATAATGGTCCCACCATATGAAATGTGTCGCACAAGCATGATGCTATGAAGGATATCTTCCCTACAACTTCTAATCCTAAACATATACCAAGTGTAAGATTGAATCAGATCTGGCACAATTTTATCTTGCCACCAGCTTGGAAGGAGAGGGCCCCATGATCTGTAAATTCATACTTGTCACTTAGGCGTGAACCCTTGAAGAGTAAAATGGATACATCTTGCCATCAAGGCATTATGCCTATGGTTGGATGAAAAGGAACTTAGTCAACATCTTATGGTAAATAAAACACTGTGGGGACTTAGGGCAAAGGAAAAAATAAAATGTAGACCCCGCTAGGAATTAGGAGAGAATAAGAGATGACCCCCCAAATTTGACTTACAACACATGGGTTGAAGATATTAAATGACCCAAAAAGGTAATGCAAAATTAGAAGGAACAAAGGACCCAGGGTTTAAGTACCATAGAAGACCATATGGCTCAAAAAATTGCAGTTAGGGCTAGAAAATATAGTAGAAACAAGGGCAGGAACAACATGAAGGTATGTATGACTCTTAGTGGCATAAGAAGATTCCATAATCTCAGGGTTAAGAAGACCACCTATGGAAAATAAACTACCCTACAACACACACAAAACTATAAAAATATATTTACAACCTACTATTCATGGATACTGAGAACTTCATGAGAAGTAGAATTTCAAGAGTTGTCCATGAATTGGCAATTCCAAAACATTTCCACTCAAATTTTTAAGAATATAAGAATCACAACCCCACTTACTCTCAATTATGTATAGTACCAGCCAAATAGGATCAAACTTATTATTTTTTCCTTTATCCTGTAGCCTAGCATTCCACATTAGGACCAAATCATCACTCTCAAAATTTCTCACAATAGTTCTTATGTCATATAAATTCTTACATTGGAGCTGCAAACTGATATTTTTATCATGTGCCTCTCTTTTTTATTCATCTAATTATATCAAATCATCCATCCTAATTCTCACCTCATCATCCAATTCCTCATCATAAATTTGGACAAACTTGTACATCTATAATAGTTTATTTTGTGGAAACCTAGCTTGTATACCATATACTAGGACAAAAGGAACACAACGTATAGCTTTATTTACTGTAACTCTACCTATCAATAGTGCTTGTTGCAAATTTGAATCCCAAGACCTTTTATTCTTATCCAACACTATTTTCAAAATTTTATCAGGCTTTTGTTATTGGATTCAGAATGGCCATTCTCCTATGGGTGGTATTGGGAAGAATAAGAAATTTGAGTCCCATATTGCTGGAAAAAAATAGTAAATTCTTCAGATCTAGAACGCATTACATTACCTACCACTATAGTTTCTGGAGAGCCAAATCTGGTGAGGATATTCTGTAACATAAAGTTAGTCACAATTTTACTAGTGGCTCTTTTAGTTGGGAATAGATTCAACCCACTTAGTAAAATAAGTAGTTGGCACGAGAATCCATGAGTGACCTCCACTATAATTGTTAGCGACCTCTCTAATAAAGTCCATTGCCAACTTTTGAAAAGGTTCCCAAACTATAATAGTCATTACAGGTCAACTTCCACCAAATTTGAGCTTACCAACAAATCTTTGGCAAGAATCACATTTTTTGACAAAGTGGTAAGCATCCTTAAAAATGGCAGGCCATCAAAAAATAGATCTCAAAATCTTATGTGCAGTGATTTTAGCCATGTAATTCCCCCCACACACCATTGTGTATTTGTTCTAGTACGTCCTTGGACCTATTCTGGTCTACACATTTGAGCAAGGCTCCTTCATTACTTCTCCACCATAGCTCACCCTCCACAATAACACATCTAACAACCTGAAACTTAACTCTTTTGTTTCTACTTTCATCCATCTCAGCAGGAAATATCATTGTTTGAGTATCCAATGATATCTTTATACCATTCACAACAATCCATATCATAAATGTAAGGATTTTGCTCTTCTTCCAGTAGGTTTACATGATTAGCATCTAAGTTTCTCATAGCCATAAGCTTTGGAAGTCCTATGCCTCTAATAAATTTTGTGATCTGAATATCAATATTAAATTCTTGGATTCTGTTTATCCATCTACATCTTTTTCCTGAAACCTCTCGTTGTACCAAAATATCCTTCACAACAACACTAGGAAGATAAGCAACAATGGTTTCTCCCACCAAGTAACATCTAAAAGCCTTATAAATCTTGACCAAATCATATGCCTGTTTCTCCATGATATCATCTTTAAATTCTTACTCTTGTAAGGACTTGTTGGAAAAGGAAATGGGTTGTTCGAAACCCTCTAAATTCTTTTGTAACAATACTGCAGCAATATTATTGTATGAAGCAAAAGAGAAAATTTGCATAGCCATCCTATAATTAGGAGTCCTCAAAATAAGGGCTTCTTTGATAGCATTCTTATTGTTTAAGAAAGCCTTAGATTCTTCTTCATTCTATTCTACCTTAGCTCCTTTCTTCAACATCTTTGAAATAGGGATACTAATTTCTATAAATTTTCTAACAAACCTTCTCAAGAAATTTACATGCCCAAAGAAAGACTGAATGCCCTTGACATTATTTTGTTGAGGGTCCTTTTCAGATAGAAACCCTTTAAGGTTCAATCCTGACTCCATCTTTATGTACAATGTGCCTAAGGAGCTTTCCCTCTGTTACCCCAAAAACACATTTCTTTGGGTTAAAAGAAACCCCATATTTCAAACCTTTTACCAAAATATTCTCAAGATGACCACAATGTTGATCTTCCTATTTTGAATAAGATGTAAGATCACCTAAGTAAACCACTAAGAAATTATTTATAAAATATCTAAATGCCACATCCATCGCTCTCTGAAAAGTTGCCCCAATATTTGTCAAGCCGTAAGGCATTCTAACATATACATAGGTACCCCAAGGTGTGGTAAATGCAGTCTTGAATTTATCTAATTCCTTGACCATAACCTAGTTGTAACCTAAAAATCAATCCAACAATGACATCCATTTAGATCTAGTGACTCTTTGTAGCATGAATTCTATATTAGGCAAACCATAATTGTCCTTTAATGAATTAATTTTCAAATTTCTAAAATCAACATAGAGTCTGATGTCTCCATTCTATTTCCTTACCAGTACCAAATTTTATACCCATTTTGAATGTCTAATAAGCTATATAATCCAAGCATCTCTCATTTTCTTCAGCTCTTGTTGCATTTTTTGTGCTAGTGTGGGATTAATAGGTCTCCACTTTTGTCTAAAAGGCTTTGTGCCTTCCTTAATAGGAATATCGAGTTAAAAAATATTTTCTCTATAGGAATTTAAATCATCATAAGACCATGAAAAAATATTCTTATACTTCCTGAGAAGATGAACTAAAAACTGTGTTGTAACCACCTGAATTTGGTCTGTCGCAACTATAGACTCTATTTTCCCTAAGTGTGATCATACCCTCGATTTATGTCTAAACGACCCTGTTACTACTTGCCATAGTTCTTTTAATCAATTTAATTTCCTAGGTGATTTTTATCACTAATTTATATTAACTGTTATAGCCATACAATTCAAATCAATTTCGACCAATTAAATCAAATCAAAATCAAACATGGCTATAATATTTAATTATAAAGGAATTAAATAAATCCCTAAATCAAATACCCACTTGCAATTAACCCATTCCCCTAGCCTATTTAATTTAATTAAA
>MU223734.1:68955-82501 GCA_018584345.1 Thuja plicata
ATTCTGAACTACATTATTTGTAGATATGGGATACCCTCTTCAATTGTAATAGACAATGGGGGCCAATTTAAAAATCAAGACATTGATGACCTTTGTGAACAGTTCCATATTACTCAACATTGCTCCTCAATCTATTACCCTCATGGTAAAGGACAGGCTAAGGCATCAAACAAGAATATTCTCAAGATTCTACATAGAACTGTAAGCAAGTCTGGTAGAGAATGGCACCTACAACTAAATTCGGCACTATGGGCCTACAGAACAAGCATCCGAACACCTACTAGAGCCACACCATTTTCTCTAGTCTATGGCATTGAGTCAGTACTACCTATTGAGGTTGAAGTCCCATCTTTGTGGATATCTTTACAAGGACTAGTTACTGATGAGAAGTACAACATAGATAGGGTGAATTCTTTAGACCTACTAGATGAGCGTAGACAACAAGCATTCGATCACCTCAAAGTGTATCAAGCATGTATGTCCAAAGGTTACAATAAAAAGGTCAAACCATGCAAATTTGAAGTAGGATATCTCATCCTCAAGGAGAATCCTAAGAAATAGCCTAAGAGAGAGAAGAAAGGAAAGTTTGAACCTAACTGGCTGGGACCCTATGTTATCACTGCTACCTTTGGGACTGGAGCTTATTAGTTAGCTACACCTGAGGGAGATGTTCTTCTAGATCCTATCAACACTCTACATTTGAAGTGGTTCTACGCTTGATGTTTGGCTAGCAGAGCTTGTACAGCAAATAGTTCTTGCAAAACACCAAAAACATTCAAAAATTTGATCCTGAAGAAATCTAAAAATAGTGAAAAAGATCCTACCAAAAAGGGTATCCTTGGTGAAAACCTGGTAAATAGGTGCCTTGATACTACAAAAACATTCAAAAAAGAAAAAATAGCAAAAAAATAGAAAAAGAGAAAAGTGCCTTAATGAGCACCTGGTAAAACATGCATCTTGGTAGAAAAAAGAAAGAAGAGGATCTTGCCAAGTGGTTAAATTTTGGCAATCAGGCATCACTTGTGTTCTGCGCTCCATCTATCAATGCACTACTGACACAAGGCCTTCATAATTTTTCCTGTGCTTGTACACTGACTTCATCTTCCTAAATGACTATCTTATCCTTGCTTGGGATTTGTCTATCTTTACGTAGTAGGAATAATTCATTCTTTACTGGGGGCATCTTTACTGGCTTGGTAGGTTATGGTTACTAGGTTGCTCTAGGATGATTTGCCTCATGAACACAATGTTTCTTGATACATGCAAAACAATGTCACTTTCCAAAACAAGGATATCTTTTCAACATTGGACACAACATTTACCTTAATGAAGATCCTAAAAGGCTATGTTGGATTGTGAACATGAACGAATTATCCTACCAATGCATAGACATGGAACACCATATTGCTTATATTCCAATTTTTTGATTGATGAATCTTTACTGTGTTTGACAGATGAATGAAAGAGTACTACTTAAAACACATAGTTTGATATTGATTTGATTATGATTCTTTTACATCTTGATGATGTTTTTAACTAGGGGCATCTAATTAATTATAAATTTTATTTGATGGATTCTCAATTGATAATTTATTATGTCTTCTTAGTTGCTCAATGACATCTGCGCAAAGACAAAGAGTTACAAGGATAGGGGGCATAATGTTTTCTTAAATTTCTACATATGGTGATTGTTCCAAATGATCCTAAAAATTTCACCTAACTTGGATGTTTATGGTAAGAGCTACCACTATGGGTGGATAGCTGCATATATCTTGATCTTCGTTATGTGTAAACTACAGTGAGGTTGACACATTTTCCTTGTTTTTTTTCTGATCTAGATTCTCACTAAGGTATACAAATCATGATGTACCCAAGGATATGAATTTTCAAGGTCATTCTAGGTCCAATATCTTGCCTTGATCAGAATCTGATATATTAAAAAGAAGGTGACTATTTTATCTTTGCTTCTATGCCTTGAGGCCTAAGTCTATTTTTGACATTCCAATAAAACATAGTATTCATATTATCATAGTATCAGTGGGTATTAGTGATGGTTGTACTATTATGTGGTCCATTATGAAAAGTGTCCAATGATGATAACAATGTTGCAAATATTTGCTAAATCAGTGACAAGTCCTAAGAGTCTGCATATAGCTACATTTTAGAGATTGCATGGTGCATTTATGAAATAAATAATAGCATAAGGAATTTCATGCTCACAAATGATTTCTATCTTCTTCTAAATCAAGTTAATTACATCATCCATATAACTGATATCAAATATTGCTGCACATTCATAGCATACATTTTGCATTCATTGAAAAGAAGAAATAGGAAAATACAAAAATAAAGCATCCATGTATTGCATTTTTACTTTTCCATCCTAAAGTGCATCCATACATCTATTTTTCATAACCAAAAAATCAAAAGAGACATACATTTGCATTTTCACATGAGTATCATTTAAAACATATTTATATCAATAATGACTCATCACATCCAATCATAAAATGATGTTATCATCTAAAACCTAACTCATCAAGAGACCAAGATATCATCACATGTGCAAAGATACATTTTATCACAGCTATGAAAGCGAAAATAACTCCATGAAACCTGTCATAATCAAAAGGTTGCATCAGATATATATCATCATAACATGGTACATATCAAATATAAATAGTATCAGTATATATCAGTGAGCATAAAGAGTATTAGTGTGTCATTGAGCATAAAGAGTATCAGTGTATCAGTGTGCCAAAATGAATCAGATATACATGTATGAATGTCATCTACAAAAATAGATCTCAAAAGGATCTAGATATACAAAAAATGGATCTCAAAAGGATCTGGATATACAAAAGAGGGGATCTCAAGTGGATCCAAATATAGAAATATGATCTCAAAATATACATGTCATACAAAATAATATAAAATAATCAACTCTGTCCCGCCCCCTCTCCCTAGTCAAGAGGAGGAGGAGGAGGTGGTGCAAAAGGAGCTACTGGAGGAGGCATGGACCCCTCTAACTTCTGAGCCACTCGAGAGAATGAAGGTGCTCTCTGACCCTCTGGAACTACCTCATGATATAGGGCATAATAATATGCAGCCCTCTGTCCCTAATAGACTATTGTCTGGGCCTGTGCATCTCTCTCTACTCTCAGCAGCTCAAGCTGTAGATCCCTTCCTGCCATTAAAGCATCGGTAGTAGTGACTCTGGCCTCCAAAGCTATGATCCTTTCTCAGAGCTGCTCTCTCCTACTCACATATAAATAGTGGATCTCCTTCTATGCCTATATCTTGATCCTAGGACCCCTACCGCCTCTCTTGCTGCTGCTCTCCTATAAGCAATGGGCTAGTATCTCTCCAAGGGGCCACAAATCTGAATCTCTATCATCTACCTTGCCCACTGCCACTGGCTCCACCTATATCAACAGCCTCTCCACCACCACCCTTGTCATCTCCATCATGCCCATCATTAGAAGGAGGATGCCTGCCATCTCTATCACCATCCCTGCCACCATCATGGCCTCCACATCTACCAGGAGCCTAGTCTCCACCTCCTCTACCCCTGACTGGTCGATCATCAGGATCATAGTCTAGTGGTGCCTCCATATGAGGAATAATCTCCTCTGGTACAGTGAACCAAGGAAAGGGGTACTAGAGCCTCTTAGTAGCATAACCATCTCACACACCTGCATCCTCTACATCTGGCTGGAGATCCCAGTCTATAGCAACCATATCCCAGATCTCCTGGTGTGCAGTCTCATAGGTCAACTGTGCCCCCCATAAAGGTGTCTCATCTCTAGTCCAGGCATATACTGCAATATCCTCTGTCCTTCCCTGTCGCCGACCATATTGCCTCAATACTCTAGTGATAACAAACTGCTCTATAACATACTTGGTTTGGCCAATGAGATATCGGCTTTGGAAAAAATACGGCACCTGCCAGGCATCAGAGGTCCACACCTCAGAATCTAAATATGGTCACCAAATGACCTCTGTCATATCATCAAATAATTGGCGCAAGTACTCAATCTTTCCCAGATGGGGCTGCTGCAAAAGGAAAGCATACATATATACATAGGGCTTCTCAGGTGCCCTCTGCCTATCTATAATTGGCTATGTAATAGGGATGTTATCCCAGGCCCAGATCTAAAGAATAAGGATACCCATAGTCATACTGTGGGTATAATGGTATACAATGTCATGTAGCTCTTGGTACATGTGAGCTAAGATACAACTCCCCCAACCAAATCACCGATGGTGGATGACCATCTTCTCAATCATACTCACCCAGCCGACCATGAATCCATGTTGGCCCCTATCTAGCATGAGGATGCCGCCTACCAGACCTGCTAAGTAAACAGATAATCAATCGTAGTGATTGACCATATAGTCCCAAGACAGTTATCTCCGGTATATGGTGTCATCTTGGAAGAATCTACGTGTAGCACCAATCACCACGCCAGCTTGGGACTCAAAGAAGACCTCATGTCCAACCATCGGCACCTGAAGTATCCTCCAAACGTCCTCTGGGGTCACAGTAATCTCTCCTATCGGTAAGTGGAAGGTGTTGTGCTCTGAGTGCCATCTCTCGGCCAGAGCAGTCAACAACCCACGGTTTACCTTGATCCTAGGTAAACCTATCAAGGAACATAATCCACATCGGATCACAGTTTTCTGCTCATCATCTGACAAATGTCCCAGCAATGCAAGAATGTGTGCAGGGTAAGTGCCGCAAAATGCGACTACCTCAAACTGGCCCTGATTTAGACAAAAATGGATATACATTAGTATCCTATCTACATTATAGGGGCAGATTCCTAATCAACTAAGTCATTTCAAGTTCACAAGACACAAACAGATCAAACATATTAAAATTCTAAGTTATCTACCAGATGCAATCCTGAAAATATAGGATGTGACTGTGTTTACCAGATGTGATCCCCAAAATACGGGATGCGATCCTAAATGCGGTGTGTGATCCTAAGCACACCGAGTGTGACCCAGTGATGGATTTCCTATTTAAACAAGATAAAAACAAAGGAACTGGATGCGATCTGGGAAATACCGGATGTGATCCAGGAAAAATCAGATGCAACGCGAGATTCACAGGATGCGATCTAGAATCCCAGATGCGATTCTAAATTGAAAGGGCTCTAAAAGCCACAAAAATGCATAAATTTGAAAATTGCAAAATTCATAGGGTAGTTTATTGAGCACTTACCGGTGGTGGGTAGTCGGCTGGACGATGATGTCGATGGCTCATCTCGAAACAATGCTTCCTCACAGGGACTACCATCTTCTCTACAGAGCTCTCTGAATTTCTATGGAGGAAAGTGAAAATGAATAGTGGAATGGTAATTTTGGAGGCTTATATGGGTCTTTTGAGACATTTAGGAGTTCAAAAACTCCTCCCAGACAACTACAAATTCATTTTTGTTCTCTTTCTGATCAATCAGGAAGCAAATCGAAGGTGCCTTAGATGTTTTCAGCAACACAGTACCACTTTTGCGACAATTTTAAAAACTATAAATTTGCTTCATTTAGTCCAAGCATTAGTCAATACTACACATTTTATCATACATCTTGGTCTAAACATCATTTTATCAGTCTTATCACTTCCATTTTCACATAATTAACTTAGTAATCATGCATTTATTTTTAAACACACCTTCTTCTACTTTATTATTTCTTGCCCTCGCTGCTTCTTGCAAGTGTTGTGTTCTTTCAACTGAGGGATTTTGTTCTTTTCCTTTGATTTCATTCTCGAGGGGGAATTATCACACTATCATCAAATTAATTTTTTCCTCAAAACAACATTAAAAATGACTTCGTTATCAAACAAACTAGGGGCATAATAGTTTCCTTGACTAAAGTCAGAACTATTAGATAGAAAGCTTTGGTTCTCATAAGCTAGATATCTTGTGTTTCCTCATTTTAAAAAAAGATTTTTATAAAGCTCCTGGCAGCTTCTTACTAACTTTTTGGACAACAACTAAGTTCAAAATCAGTATTATCAATTTTTGGATGACAACCAAGTTCAGAATTGGTATCTTTAAAATCTTTTATTGGTTTTTGGACAACAACCAAGTTCAAAATCAATTCTATCAGTTTGATTCAATCAAGTGTGAGACTGATCTCATCAACATTTCGTTCGACAACCAAGAACGGGATTCCCAATCTTTTGGAAGTCAAAATAGAAAACATTCTTTGAATCAATGCGTTTCTCGCACATCAATTCAAAGAGGGGCAAATGTAACCACCTGAATTTGGTCTGTTCCAACTATGGACCCTATTTTCCCTAAGTGTGATCACACCCTCAATTATGTCCAAACGACCCTGTTACTACTTGGCATAATTCTTCAAATAAATTTAATATCCTAGGTGATTTTTATCACTAATTTATATTAACTATTATAGCCATATGATTCAAATCAATTCAAACCAATTAAAAAGAATCAAGTTCAAACATGGCTATAGTATTTAATTATAAAGGAATTAAATAAATCCCTAAATCAATTACCCACTTGCAAATAGCCCCTTCCCCTAGCCTATTTAATTTAATTAAAATGGCTATAGTCCCCTAATTATTTAAAAGCAATTAAATTATTTAAATAATTAATTTCTATATTTTTGAATGAATTAAATAAGTTTAATTCATTTAATTAATATTCTCCTCAACCCCAACCTAACCTATCTCAACCACTTCTACCCTGGTTTCTAACCCATCTCAACCCATTCACCCTTGCTAATCTAATCCTAATCCTAATTCTAACCCTAAACCACCTCCTAATGTTGTCACATTCCATTGGGGAATGATTAACAACTCAACCCACTTGAGAAAGTCCACTTTCTCAAACTTGACTTTCTCAAGTCCACCTTCTCAAGCCACCCTCTTACACCCTTCTCTTGCTTCTTTAAGACTTTCATTAATGCTTTATTAATAAAGATGCCTTAAGCCTATGTCTCCTCCATGCCTTATTAATGCCCAAGGCTTTAATGGTTCTTACACCTCCATTAATGAGTCCCTTAACTCATAAATAGGCGCTCTCTCTCTCTCTCTCTCTCTCTCTCTCTCTCTCTCTCTATAAATAGAAGCCATTTTTGAGAGCAAATAAGCCTTAACTCATATCCTAAATGCAATGTTATGTTGTTAGATTAATCTTAGACACATATTTCACTTCTTATTTCATGCTTTCACATTATTCTTATTTCCATTCTTAGAGCTAGAATGCATGTTTTCTCTTCATTTAGATTGTTTTTAAACTAAAATCCTTCATGCTAAGTCATATATGTCACTGATTATAGCATAATCTGAGGGCTATTATGTTACTAATCACACTCTTCTTAGTTAGAAGGCAATAGGTCGATATTAGTTGGTTTTACATGCTTATCTAACCTTTTTGAAATAATGCAATGACTTATTGATGTGTTGTGTCTCTCCCATCAGGTACATAATATACACACACATGTTATATTTGTGATGCCATGGGGCACATAGCTAGAGAGTGTCCCTAGGGTGGTAGTCAGCATGCAACAATATCAGAACTAAGAGTTGGGGATAGGACAAGTCCCACATGGTTTTTCTGTGGTGCTTAACTACCGGGAAGAGAACCATGCTACTGTTATTGAGGCCTCATGTAAGATCATAGGTAGTGATGTTACTATTCTATTTGATTCAGGAGCCACTGACACACTTGTTTATCCATTGGTTGGGGAGCATTGCGGGTTAGTGGTAGCTATACAAGAGGTTAGATAGGAAGTAGAGTTAACTTCAGGAGCTAGAATTTTTGTAACCTCTATGGTTAGAATTGTCCAATCCAGATTGGTGGTATGACCAGCATAGAAGATCTTAGATTTATTCCCCTTGGATCTTATGAGCTAGTTCTTGGCTTGGATTGGCTAAGTTACCACAAAGCCAAGATATATTTTCGTAAGAAGAAGAGTGAAAGTTTGGATGATGATGGCATAGATATAGTGATTATTAGAATCCATAGACCTATATTCCTCTGTGTGATTTTTAATATGTAGCTTAAGCAGTGCATGTGAAAGGGATGATAGTTGTATGCTATCACCATCAGCAATAGGGAAGAAAAGGAAAAGAAGGAAAATTCTCTTGATGAATTCCCCATTCTTTAGGGGTTTTCAAATGTGTTTCCATCAGAGATACCTGGTATGCCTCCTCCTGGAGTGGTTAACTTTCACATAGATGATGTACTAGGAGAAGAACTAGTTTCTAGAGAACCTTATAGGATGAGTACTAATGACCTTAATGAGCTCAAGATATAGCTTGAGGAACTATTGGAGAAAGTACATTCATCTTAATGTTTCTCATTGGGGTGCACCAGTTATCTTTGTAAAGAAGAGTGATGGGTCTCTTAGGTTGTGCATGGATTACTAACAGTTGAACAAAGTAACCATCAAGAATTGGTATCCACTTCTTAGGATCAATGACATGTATAATTAGTTGTAGGGTGCTCGAGTATTCTCAAAAATAGACCTCAAATCAGGTTACCATCAGTTGAAGATCGTGGATAGTGATATTCACATGATCACATTCCACACTAGATATGGCCACTATGAATTCACTGTGGTTCCATTTGGTCTTACGAATGCTCTAGCTATAATCATGATTCTTATGAATGGAGTATTTCATACCTTCCTTGACAAGTTTTTAGTTGTGTTTCTCAATGAAATCTTGATATATTCCAAAGATGAAAAAGAGCATGAGAAACACTTGAGGCAGATCTGGCTATGTCTTAGGGACAATCAATTTTATGTGAGCTTCTCGAAGTGTGACTTATTCACAGGATAGGTCAAGTATCTAGGTTATATTATTTTAGGTGATGAGATCTCAGTAGACCCATCAAATATTGATGTCATTATGGATTGGGCAGTAGCTACCACTGTGACTAAGGTTAGAAGTTTTATGGGATTGGCTGATTACTACAGACAGATTGTTATGGGTTTCTCTCAGGTAGCACATGCCATCACTTCTCTTCAGTGAAAGGAAAAGAGGTTATAGTGAACTGATAAGTGTGATAGGGCCTTTTAGGATCTCAAGAGAGAACTTACCAATGCACCCATTCTTTCTATGCCAGAGCCTTTAGAAGAATTTGTGGTTTGTATAGATGCTTCCTTCGATGGTTTAGGAGTAGTTCTTATGCAATGTGGGTGAGCTATAGCCTAAGATTCTAGGAAACTAAAGACTCGCAAGCTCAACTATCCTACTCATGACCTTGAGCTTGCAGAAGTGATGCATGATTTAGTTAGACGACAACATTTTCTCTTAGGGCATCAGTTCAAACTTCATTCAGAGCATCAGATTCTTCACTACATCTTCACTCAGTCAAACCTTAATGATAGGAAAAGGAGATGGATGGAGTTGATATGTGAATAGGATTTTGATGTCCACTACATCAAATTGAAGGAGAATATAGTCACAGATGCCTTGACTAGAAGATGACATGTGCTCTCTTTTATGTCTACTAGCATTGATTTGAGAGATTGCATTCTTCATCACTTACATGAGGATGAGATGTATGTAGAATTTTGTGAGTTGATTCGATCTAATAGACCCCTTGAAGGGAAGTATTCAAATTATTAATTAGAGTTTTATTCACTATTTCATCATAGGAGATGTATCTATATATCTTCTTCTAGTGGATTGTGAGAGTTTGTGATTCCAGAGGCTCACATAGCCCCTTATGCAACACATCCCAAAGTTAAGAATATGCATGCTAACTTGAGATAGTTGTATCAATGGCTCGAAATGAGATTTTAGATTATTGAGATAGTATCTAGATGCCTAGAATTTCAGAGGGTGAAAGAGGAACACCATCATTCAGGTTGTCTTCTTTAGCCTCATGAGATACCAGTGTGGAAATGGGACACCATTTCTATGGAATTCAAAGTAGGTCTTTGTATGTCTTCTCATCGTCATGATGTAATCATGGTGACAGTTGACAAGTTGACCAAGGTGGCTCATTTTTCACCCATGCATACTACCTTTACCGCACCAGCGGTAGCACAGGTCTTCTTGCGAGATATAGTTTGACTTCATGGCATACCTCATAAGATCATCGTGGATAGAGATTATCTCTTCACTTAATCCTTTTGGAGAGAACTTTAGATAGATATGGGAAAGAGGCTCAACTTTTGTACAACTTATCATCCTGAGACTAATGGGCAGACTGAAAGGGTCAATCGAGTGGTAGTGGACATGCTTCACATGTACATTATGGACCATGAGACCTAGTGCAAGGAATACCTACACCTAGTAGATTTTTCCTATGAAAATGGGCACCAGACATCCTTGGGTATGCCTCCCTACCAAGCTCTTTATGGTAGACCATGCAGCACCCCACTCAGTTGGGATCGCATCGAGGATATATTTTCAATTGGTCTTGAGCTAGACTGAGATATGGAGCAGGAGGTGACCTTGATTAGACAACGTCTAGTGGAAGCTCAAGATAGGTAGAGAAAGTATGCAGATGCAAAGATGATTGATTAAGTCTATTTAGTTAGAGACAAGGTCTTCTTAAGAGTGTGACTACATAAGAGTCTAATCCTCTTTGTAAAGGGCTCTAAGGTTGCACCTCATTTTGTTGGTCCTTTTGATATCCTTGAGAGGATAGGACTAGTTGCTTACCATTTAGCATTCCCACCTAGTTTGTCACGCATCTATGATGTGTTTCATGTTTCTATTTTGTGAAAGTATATATATTATGAGTCTCATGTGATAGTTTGGGATGCCTTACAGGTGGAGTCAGATGGGTAGCTAGCTTTGGAGCCAATTTGTATATTGGCTCGGTGGACATTGGATCTTTGAGGCCAAGAGCTGGACAAAGTTAGGGTCTAGTGGGATTGTCATGACAAGGTTACAGCCTATTAGGATAACACAACACATATGAGATCATAGTAACCTAACCTCTTCGATGAACTCCAGTAGGAATTTCATGCCTAGAGGGGGTGGATGTGAGACCTACATTAGACTATCATAGTTTTACTACTTATTATTCATGCTTTCAGTAGTTTTATGCTTAGACATACTTTGACTATTGGAGACTCTTATGTATTTGAGGATCTATTGAATCCTATGTTATATATTCAGTATCTGATTATGTAATTAGGGTACACTTGAGATACTACATGTTTTGATTCAGTTTCAGTTTATGATGATGTCATATATGAGATTTATTTTATAGAGGCAATTATCATGGAACTTGGTTTAGAAAACTGATGATATGTGTATTTAAGTTTGAATGTAGGTATAGATTATATGCAATGTATTATTGATGTCATATTATGCTTTCATATCATTTTTTTTGGACTTATTGATGTGTGCAATGAGTGTGCAAGGATAGTTAACCATGGATCTAAATCAGGGACCCAGTATTGGAACCTATGTGAAATTCTATGCATTCTAAGGTCCTATTTATATAAATAAATATGGACCTTATTATATATGTGGTTTATTCATAAATATTGTTTTCATGTGTGTATTTCAATTAATTAATGTTAATGTGTTGAAGTCATGTCATTTCTTTCAATTTATTTTTCCAATTTTGGCAATTGTTGCAATTAATGTTGGCATGACTAGTAATGTGAACCATGGTTAGGTATAGGGTTAACTAAAGTTACCTAAGAGTAGTTCCCAATCCTACCCAAGGTTAGAAGTTTCTAGATGGTCAACTTGACTTAGAATTCTGAGGGTTAACTTTAGGTGTAATTTAGGAGGGTCTTTTAGGCTCCCAGAAGGTAATTGGGGTAAGTTTTAGCTACCTAACTTGGTACCCTAGGAGTTAGGGGTCATTTTAAGTCATAAATGAGCCTCTAAACTCATTTATTTCTCCCCTTAAGTCTCATTTTTAAAGTTGAGCGAATTTGAAGAGGAGTGTAACTTTGGTTAACCTCTCTGTTCTTCCCAAGTTGCATTTAACTCTATTCATGGAGAATGAAGTCAAGTGGGAGGAAGGGATGGTTAGGGTATGGTCACCTTTGGTTAGTCTTGGATTTTTTTGGAGGTTTTACCTATATAAGGAAGGTTTTATGAAGAGTTTGGTGTTCACCCACTCTCTACCCTTAGAGACAAATTTCAGATTTGAAGGAGCTTTTGGAGAAAGAGAATAGGAAGGATAAATCATCAGCAATTTTTGACTCACCTTAGCTTTGGAGAATGGTTGGTCTTCTTTAGAATAGATTTAATAGTTTCTTGTATTTTCTTGAAATTTAAACTCCATTAATGGAGTCCTATGTATTTTATGGTTAATTTCAAAAAGAGTGTTTGGTGTTTTTTTTTGTTGTTCTTTTATTTGCAATTTATTTTGAATGGGATTCTTCATTTCACTCTCACCCTTGGGAGGGAAAAGTAACCTTTAAGGGGGTGGTAGGAAAAGATTCCAATTTAGTGTAAAGTCTCCCATGTGAGGAGGGGAAGGCATGGGGTTTTCTGATACCCCTGATGCCAAGTAGGGATTAAGGGTATCTAAGGGCATAAACAGGTTATTATTCATGACTGCATCTTGTGTAGATGGTCATTCCAAGTCCATGTGACGCTTTAGGTTTTCATTTTTTTTACTTAGCTTCTCCTACTGAGAAGGTATACCACCACCCCTATTTAGAGGAAGGGAGTTTGGAGACCTTCCTCCTATTCTACCTTGTGTTGGGGAGTTTCTTTATGTTTATGTTTTCTGTTGTGTTTTCTATAAGTTGAGTAATACTTGTTTGTATCACATTCCTCACTAGATATGCTAGCTCAGGGGTGGACTTGAAAAGGACTAGGTTGGGAGGTGAACCTCCATAGTCAACCTCATCTTATTATGGGTCTCTGTTGGAAGAAAAAGTTTTCATATTCCCCTTATATGGAAGATGAGGACAATCGGAAAATTATGGCAATATGGCATTCATTGTATTAAGTTTCTTTCATTTTTACAAGTTTGTACAAAGGACTATTAAGGAGATTTGTAACCTTTATTCCATATTGAAACATGGAGCTTTAATTAAAATAATGAATAATCAGGACTTGTTGTATATGGAAGAAAATTATTGAGAGTCTACTACTTGTATGCTTTGTTAATATATGAAAAAAAAACCATCAATAGTTGTAAACAAACATATACATTCATATTTCTTAAAGTAAACAAGTTCAAATTTCTTTGTTGGTATTAATTTGATCAAAGGAATAATTAAATTTCATGTTTGTATGGTTAGAAACCATATATAGAATTTTCATTACTATGATATAAATCAAACTTAAAGAAAATGATTTTTACTTTTATAGAAGTGGTTTCTTGTATTCTTGAAAATAATTATATGTTATCCACTTGGGAAATTCTAGAGATTTAAAAAAAAAAAAATACACACGTTTTAAATTGAAATGTTTTTCCTACAAATTGTTAGGATTAAAATGTGAATGCTTTTTAGGAAATAAAATTTTGAAAATAAATTGTCGATATGCCCATTGTTCTGTCTCAGTGATTATTTTTTTTACACCAGTCTATATTTTATCATTTTTTTACAAGTGAGATATATATATATA
>MU223734.1:82557-109004 GCA_018584345.1 Thuja plicata
TTAAAAAAAAGAATAATATTATTAAAGAATGGTCGAAGGAAAAGAAATATGTTTGTTTCTTTAGTGTTTTGGATGGTGGCGAGCCGAGAACCCCACACCCCATCCCACATAGCCGCGCTGAGCTTACTCTCACATTGTGTCTTACACAGTGGTGGGCGGCGGAAGGCACGACCACAACCACCCATTGTGTTAAACATAGTGGGGCGGGACGCGGGTCCCTCGCCGCCCAACCCACCACTGCAGTTTGTCCATCCGTCCCTCTCCTCCGCTACTCCAAACATCCTTCCGTCGCCTCCTGTTAAGATATCATTGTGGTCTCCAACGTGAGTGAAGCATAAGAATGTAGGGTAAGTTTAAAATTTCTTTTTGAAGTTGTTTTAATGGAAAGGTTTGTATATATGCATGGTTCAAAACAATCATTACGAAATCATAGAGAAAAGGAGTCATAATTATTAGTGTTATTTGTAGATTAGATTAATACTACTAGATTTGATTTTATTAGATATGTTTTGTATTAAGTAAAATTAAGATTTGATTTTTGAATTGATTTAGATCTTATCTTATTATAGATTTGAATTTTTTTTTTAGCTTAGATTAGATTAAATTAAATTACAATTCTTTTCTAAGGATTAGTTTAGACTTAATAGATTGAAATGGGTTAAATATTAATTAGATTTGATTTAATTAGTTTTAAATGTTAGATTAGAGTATTTTTGTTTTGAATATAATTTATTTCTAAATAAATTAGATAGATACTTAGTAATTTATTTAAAGTTAAGATTATTTGATTGAGGTAATAAACATTAGTTAAAATAGTTCATTTTTAAAAGGTTAGACTTTTGAATTAAAAAGAGTGATTTATTAATATGTTTGAAACGTAATAATTTGTTTAACTGTTCATTTTAATTTGAAAGATCTAGATGACGTTTTGAAATAATTAGTGGGTTTAGACAACTCCTTATTGTCACGCTTATCTTCTTAAAGGTAATATCGTTACCTTTGACCCTTACCATATATGGTTGACTTTTGGTCAACCATGGTCAAACTTTGACCAATTGTCTATATTTTTGTGTCAGATGTTCCCTGTACCACTTGGAACCCCAAGTTTCAATTTCACAACTTTGGGTGCATGGTTGACTTTTTAGTCAACTTTGGTTGACTTTTGGTCAACCATCTCAATTTTTGTACATGAGCCTTCCTTAGAGATTAGTGGACCCTAGTAACCTCTTTTCACGCATATCGGTGTATAGTTGACTTTTGGTTAACTATCTTGATTTGTGTGTTGATTGAAGTGTGTAGCTTAGGGATCCCTATAGGATAGTCTCGTGAGATATCCTACCTCGTATGAAATTTCCATTTATTATTTTACCTCTTTCACCATTTTGCATGCAAGTGTTACCTTTGAGGTAGTGTACCCTTCCTTTGGCATTTTTAATTTTTTTTTTTATTGTGTGTTTTTGCCCAACTTTTGGGCATGACATCAACAACATCCTCATTTGGCTTTTTCTTGATAGTGTTGAATTCATTCAACATGAATAATTCATTGGTCTTGTCACCATATTTCTCTTTAAAATAATTCTTTAGTTCATCCATAGATCCCATAGAATCATGGGGTAATCCTCTATGTTAATATTTGTAGCTTCAGTTGTATGATCATTAGAATACATATAATATATTTTAATTAATAATAATATATTATATATATTATATTATTATTAATCATATGAAATTTAAGATTCAATATTAAATTATTATATTATTCTTAATTAATAATTGATTGACGAAATATTACAAGATTGATTAAATTATAATTAATGAGAAAATTCATGCCCTTTCTTATCAATAATAATGATTAGACATGTCCCATGCAGGGACATGTCTCTCCTAGCCTCATTTCCAATATAAGTTAAAGAGATATTGTTGCATTGAAAAAATACATACAACATAGAGTGGTATTAAATTTGCAGCTATCCTAAAACTTAACATGGTATCAGAGCCAGACTACAAATTTAAGAGAGTAGTTTGTTGATGGTGAATGTGTGATTGTCTTAGAAAATATAGTCTTAGTACAGGGACCATATATCAAAAATCCACCATTGGATTTTGCTTACTTTTGGATATGTTAGTGAAAATCTATTAGGAATAACTATCCAGTACATGACAACTGAGAGGGGGGTGAATCAGTTGTAATATAAATTATTAAACTTTAAAATTTATAAACCAAATCTGCAAATGTAAATTTTAACACAGCAAATGCCAACTCCATAACACAATATTTTTTGTCGAGAAAACCCTGTTAAAGGTAAAACCCCGGTGGGAATTAACACCGAAAAATAATGTACTAAGAGTATAGTATCCCTGTTAAAAGATATTAGCCCTGTTAGGATCTTGTTACAACATTACAATACATAATCCCTGTTAGGAGACAGACACTGTTAGGAGTAAAAAAAAATAGTAGGCTCACTGTCAAGGCACACTACCCAAAGAAGGTTAAAGCCACCCTCAAGGATTTACAATCCGAATCAAGTGTATAAAGAAAATACACATTTTAGTGAACTGTCTAATAGCAACTATCTTTGCTTGGTTAGTTCCAATGAAGTATCAACTCTGCTTTGTATCCAATATTCAACAAGCTTCACAACTTCAACACATCTCTGTCTTTTTTTACTCTATCACACTTCTCCACAAGAAATTATGATTCATATATACCCTCTTACAATAATTCATTAGGTTGGCTAGTTAAGCTTTCCTAATACATAACTAACTAGGTCGGCCAATTAAGGCTTTCCATCATACAAATAATTACATAACCCCTTGCTAAGATACATATGGTATCTATAATAAGTATACATCATTTAAAATTCATCACATATACTTCCAGATCCATAATTCATGCTCACAATTAATTTCACATGCTACATGTCTGAAGTCGGCCAGGAAATAGGTCTTGTCCCGAATATATGCCACAACTAATGTCATCAGTATCCAAACAACAATCTATCTCAACCCATTACTCTACCATATGTCAGATGTCCATCAGTAAACTCACAAGTTCTAAAATATCTTCGTCAAAAAGATATACTTGAAACACAGAGACTTGCTCAATCCAAAATCACAGTTATAGTCTAGAAAACTAGTCTTCACCAAATCAACTGTAACATCCATAGTATGTAACATAGATCCAAGAGACCTTAGGAATAAGGTCAAAACACATCCTTCTGCATAAATCCAACTTTGATCATTCTAAATCATCCGTACAGTGTTCATACATTCCTTCCAGTTAAGTAGCCAGTCTGTCTTCTTCATAGAAATATATATTGACATCAGTAACAAAACATGAATATCAATAGCATGATCAGTAACCAAAAATTATATCATCCAAAAATCTCCCCCTTTGGCATTAATGGCAACATATGGAAAAATCCATATACATCAACCCAAAAGTACTCTCTCTCAATACAATCTTCTAAATATTCTCAATACAAATCTCCCCAAAATATTAGGGATTTTCACATAGATTCCTTCCCCCTTTGGAAACAATGGCAAAGGGTGCCATAACTCATCTGTAGTCTTCTATAAGGTGTAGCTTTTTCAAATCTTCATTTCCAATCAACTAGGTGCAAGATCACCCAAATGTACTTCATAGTATTCTCATGCGATCACTCCCCCTAAGAAGTAGATCCATACATCATGTCCAGAGAATGATATAGCTCTGAGATCTACTGGACTGATGCATATCTTCATCATTTTAGTCTTCACTGGGAGGGTCCATCACCCCAAGCATGCCTTTGAGATATTCAAAAGCATCTTTTGGCAAACGTTTAGTAAATATATCTTCTATTTGTTCCTTGGTACTAATATACTCTAGTTTAATCTCTTTATCTGCTACCTTATCCCTCAAGAAGTGATACTTGATAGAAATATGTTTAGTCTTTGAATGCATTACAAGATTCTTTGACATATTCATTGTGCTAGTGTTATCACAATGGATAATCACTGGTTGTTTGAAAATTATTCCAATGTCCTTCATCATTTGTTTCATCCAAACAACTTGTGTATAATTTATTGCAGCAACAACATACTCTGACTCAGCTGTAGATTGAGTAATACAGTTTTGCTTCTTTCTCAACCAAGAAACTAATCTTTTTCCAAGGAAAAAAGAACCACTTGTACTCTTCTTGTCATCCACATTACCTGCCCAATCAACATCAGCATAAGCTTGCAATGTAAAATCATCAGATTTTTCATCCCATAATCCATATTCTATTGTTCCTTTCAAATATCTGAAAATTCTTTTCACATCAGCAAACTGTGTCTCTTTAGGATCTGCCTGATATCTAGCCACAGTTCCAATTGCATTGTTAATATCTAGTCTATTATTATGGGTGTTCCAATAGGTTTACAATCTTCCATCCCAAATTTCTTCAATATTTCCTTAAGATACTTGGTCTGAGATATAAAAATTCCATTCTTACTCTGATTAATTTGTAAACCAAGAAAAAATTTCATCTCACCAATCATTGACATTTCAAACTTATTCTCCATTTATTTAGGAAAATTCTTACTCATTTTATCATTGCCACCAAAAATGATATCATCAATAAGAACTTCTATAATTAAGATTCCATCTTCATCATTTCTCAAATACAAATTACTGACTGCATTACCTTTTTCTGAAACCAAGATGAAGTAGATGTTTATCCAGTCTTGCATATCATGCCCTCGGTGCTTGTTACAGTCCATACAGTGCATTCTTCAGTCTATAAACCATGTTTTCATCATCTATCAAAGGAAAACCATCAGGTTGCTCAATGTACACTTCTTCTAGATCACCATTCAAGAATTTTGACTTCACATCCATCTGATACACTTTAAAGTATTTATGTGCAGCACAAGCAAGGAATAGTCTCACAGCTTCCAATCTAGCAACTGGTACAAATGTTTCTTCATAGTCTATTCCTTTTTTTTGTGAGTATCCTTTACATACAAGTCTAGCCTTGTTTCTTACCACTATGCCTTCCTCATCCATCTTGTTTCTGAAAACCCACTTAGTGTCAATCACATTTTTGTTCTTAGGTCTTGGAACCAATTCCCAAGTGTTACTTTTCCTTATCTATTCAAGTTATTCTTACATGGCTTTAGTCCAAGATTCATCTCTACATGCTTCATCAGTAGTCTTTGGTTCAACTTGAGAAATCAAACATATCTCATCTCTAACTCTAGATCTAGTCATCATGCCTTTGATTACATCACCAATAATTTGATCTTCAAGATAGTTTATCTTGACATACCTTGGTTTCTTCAATGTCTCAGTAGCTTCAGCCTATTCTTCTTCTTCAATCTCATTCTTGATCATCAGTGGTCCTTTAGGTTCAACAACAACCTCTCTTATTTATGTTATCTGACCATAATCATATATTCTTTCCTGAATTTGAAAATTTTAATCTATCATCACATTGGCACTTTCAATTAGTTTCCTCAATCTCAGATTGAAACATTTATATGCTTTAGTCTTAGTGGAATAGCCAAGAAAGATTCCTTCATCACTTCCAGCATCAAACTTTCCTATCTCATCATCTTTCTAGATATAACATTACTACTAAATATTCTAAAATATTTCATAGTAGGTGTATGGTCAAACCATAATTCATATTGATTTTTATTTGTACCTTCTCTGATCAAAATTCTATTTAATGTGTACACAACAGTGCCAACTACTTCTCCTTAAAGAACATGTGATGCATTTCCTTCCAACAACATAGTCCTTGCAACATCTAATATGTTTTTTTTCTTCTCTTTGCTATCACATTTTGTTGTGGAGTTCTAGGGGTTGAAGTCTGTCTATGTATTCCATTTTCTTCATAGTATGTATTGAACATTTCTGATGTAAACTCTCCTCCTCTTTCTGATCTCAAACACTTCATCTTTAAACCAGATTCATTCTTAACTTTTTCCTTGAATAACTTGAATTTGTCAAATTATTTAGATTTCTCTCTTAAATATGTAACCCACATCATTCTAGAAAAGTCATCAGCAAAAAGTATGAAATACCTTTCACCATAGTATGATCTTGTTCTTGTAGGACAACACAGATCTTTATGTACCAGATCCAACTTCCTTTTTTCTAAATAAGTTTTCTCTTGAAAGTGCTTATAGTCAGCTTCCACATAACACATTGTCTATACATAGTGTTAGATGGCTTACAATTCTAGGTAGATCTCTTACTTCTTTTGTCATACTTGCCTTCACAATGTTATCAATATTTACATGACAAAATCTTATGCACCATAACCAACTGTCATCAGCCTTTGCAATAAAAAAAGAAGCTTTAGATGTGTTCAGTTCAAATAAATTACCTCTAGATTTAGTACCATATGTTATCAAGTCTCTTATTTTTCTCTTGATAGAACATTTTCCATTTATGAAGTTCAGTTGATAACTCTTGTCCACTAGTTGTCCAATACTCAACAAATTGTGCTTAAGTCCATCAACAAGTAATATATTGTCAGTGTTAGTATTTCCATCCAAAGAAATAGATCCAATTCCAACAATAAGTTTAGGAGTATTATCACCAAATATAACAAAACCACCATCATGTCTTTTCAAACTTACAAACTTATTTTTATCTCTAGGCGTATGATGTGAACAACCACTATCTATGACCCATTAATATTTATTTTCAACTTGGGATACTAAGGATTTTTCTTCATGCATAGGTTCATCATCCTTAATAGCAATAAATCCAATTTCATCATAGTCACCATCCTCATCATCAGATACACCCTCACTTGAATAATAACATTATTTTTCCTTAAAGAATTTAGATTTGAAAAACTTAGGTTTGTGCTTTGGAATTCTTGTAGGACATCTAGATGTAAAATGACCAATCTTGTTACATGAAAAAAATTTCAAAGGTAATTTTCCCTCAAACTTAAACTTACCTCTCTTTTCACTTCTAGGAATCAGTGCCATGACTTCATCTAGCTTCCTTTCTTCTTCTAGTACTTGTTCCCATTCATCAGCATAGGCTCCAAGTTCTTCTCTTAGGTCACTACTGCTTGTTCTTGCATTTATAGGTAAGATTCTTTTTCTTTTGTGCACGGTTGCTTTGAATGTTAATTCAATCTTAGGTAAAGTGTCTCCCAATTCCATAGCTTCAAATGTAGTTATCTTTCCAATCAACATCTCTTTGGTAAATTTCAGTGTCAAAGGTATGATCTCCTCTATAGCTTGAACTTTGGTTCTATATACAGGTGTCAAAGATCTGAGTATCTTTGTAATCACTTCTTCCTCACTGTAAGTTCCTCTAGAGTTCCTAATACCAGTAACCACTTCAGTAATTCTCTATCAATATGCTCTGATGTTCTCATCTTCTCTCATCCTTAGTGATTCTATCTTTGTCTTCCAGTTCTATAACTTTGCTTTCTTTTTAAACTTGTCTTCAACATATAGTGCACTTCCAGTCTTGTCTAGATTTCATGTGCAGAGTCCAAGTCCTTTACTTCAATAAATTATCCTTCTGATAGTGCACTGATCAAGGATTACCTTGCAACCATATTTCATGAAAATAGATTCTTTTCATCTCTAGTGGCTTTCTCTAATTCATCCTTAGTCTCTACCTTTTCTTTCTTATTTTTTATCATCTAGTAATCAATTCCTAGGCATAGCAATTGTGTTCTCATCTTGTTCTGCCAACTGTCAAATTTTTCAGGATCAAACTTTGGACTATCCTTCCTATAGTAGGTCATCTTCAGGATCACCTCAAGTTGTGAAACTTTTTTTTTGAGGACCGATAGCTCTGATACCAATTGTTAGGAATAACAGTCCATGGGACAACTGAGAGGTGGGGGGGGGGTGAATCAGTTGTAATATAGATTATTAAACTTTAAAATTTATAAACTAAATCTGCAAATGTAAATGATAACATAGTAAATGCCAACACCATAACACAATATTTTTTTTCAAGGAAACCCTATTAAAGGTAAAACCCTGGTGGGATTTAACACCCACAAATAATGTACTAAGAGTATAATATCCCTGTTAAAATATATTAGCCCTGTTAGGAGCTTGTTACAACATTACAATACACAATCCCTATTAGGAGACTTAACCTGTTAGGATTCAAAGAAAATAGTAGGCTCACTACCAAGGCATACTTCCCAAAGAAGTTTAAATCTACCCTCAAGGATTTACAATATGAATCAAGTATATAAAGAAAATACACATTTCAGTGAACTGTCTAATAGAAAATGTCTTTACTTGGTCATTTCCAATGAAGTATCAACTCTAATTTGTATCCAACAATGAACAAGCTTCGTAACTTCCACACATCTCTGTCCCTTTTTTTTCTATCACACTTCTCCATAAGAAATTATGATTCATATATAGCCTCTTACAATAATTCATTAGGTCGGCCAGTTAATCTTTCCTAATACATAATTAACTAGGTCAGCCAATTAAGGCTTTCCATCATACAAATAATTACATAACCCCTTGCTAAGATTCACATTGTATCTATAACAAGTATACATCATTTAAAATTCATCACATATACTTCCAGATCTGTAATTCATGATCATAATTAATTTCACACACTACATGTCTAAAGTCGGCTAGGAAATAGGTCTTCTCCATAATACATGACACAACTGACATCATCAATACCCAAACAACAATCGAACTCAACCCATTGCTCTACAATATGTTGGTTGTCAATCAAAAATCTTGAAAGTTCTAAAATATCTTCACCAGAAAGATATACCCAAAACATAGAGACCTGCTCTGTCCAGAAACACAGTTACAGGCTAGAAAACTAGTCTTCACCAAATCAAGTTTAACATCCACAATATGTAACATAGAGCCAAGAAACCTTAGAAGTAAGGTCAGCACACATCCCTATGCATAAATCCAACTTTGATTATTCTGAATCATCCATACAGTGTCCATACACCCCTTCAAGTAAAGTAGCTAGTATGTCTTCTCCATAGAAATATATGTTGACATTAGTGACAAAATATGAATATCAACAACATGATCAGTAACCAAAACTAATATAATCCAACAAAATCAATTTTTTAAGAATCTCACTAGAGCAATTGGAAAGAAAGAGTGGGTTTGAAAAGTTATGATATAATGTGTTATGGTCTATGTGAAATTCCTAAAAGAAACTTTCATTAAAGAGATATATTAATTTGTTATGATTGTGGTCAAGCATGAACAAAGATGCATTCATTAAAAGAAGGGTGTCTCTTTTTAGAATTAAATCATCAATTATAAAGTGTCACCTCTCTTGGGGAAATCAAGTCATTTCATAAGAAGACATGAGAATTGTTCAACGATATAAGTGAGGGAATTGTACATTCTGGGGGGAGAATAATAACCAATGTTACATTTCCATAATTCAAATGGGAGATGTCTCTCAAATAATATGAGAAGGTGTTTATGATTTGATGTATATGGACCTTTATTGAAGAAACTTGCATCAAGGATGTTGATGTGCATATAAGTATTTATTATCCTTGAATATTACATTTATCTACTCATTATAGTATGTCTCTCATTTGTATTTCTATACATACTATAAGAGATATGTGTCTTGATCTTTTCTGGAGATGCTTTTGTAGGAAAAAAAAGATTGATATCAGATTCAGAGGGACCCTGAATCTTCAGAGGTAACTTTGGATGAGGAGCTAAGAATATTGATATCAGACTTAGAGGGAGTCTAACAATTCATCTTAAGCAATCTTAGATTATAAAAAATTGATATCTTCTCAATGAGTTCTTCTCTATGAGAGAAGTTCGAGGTGAAATCCCTTCTTTTCACCCTCTGTGCTAAGGCATGATGGATATCATGTGTGTGACTCTATATTTTTAATGGGCCTGCCCCCTATGTACATCATGAGGAAGTGAATACTTCCAAATGATTATCACTTGTATTTCTAAGATTTATTGAAAGGTGATGATCTTACAATAAATTGACCTTCTATTGTGATAGACATCATGTGATGGCTGAAATAGATCACAATAGATGATTTCCTGCATGGTAGATTTAGTTACTTAAATAGACCATTGACCTTCTATTGTGATAGACATCTTGTGATGGCTGAAACAAATCACAATAAATGATTTCCTACATGATGGATTAAGTTCCTTAAACATACCATTGACCTTCTATTGTGATAGACATCATGGGATGGATGAAAGAAATCACAATAGATGATTTCCCGCATGGTGGATTCAATTCCTTAAACAAACCGTTGACCTTCTATTGTGATAGACATCGTGTGATGGCTGAAACAAATCATAATAGATGATTTCTTGCATGGTGGATTCAGTTCCTTTAAATAGACCATTGACCATCTATTGTGATAGTCATCATGTGATGGCTGAAACAGATCACAAATAGATGATACCTTACATTAAGGATACATTACCTATGGATTCTTTTTGAGTTATGGTGAATATCATCAGAGTTGATATTCTTGGTCATACCATACCTCTAATATCATATTGAGGTGATATCTAAAATATTCTTTGAGTTATGATGAATATCATGAGACTTGAAATACTTGGTCAGACCATTTCTCTTGATATCCTGATGAAGTGCTATCTTCTCTCTTAAAAGTAATAGATCTTTAATGAATTGAATTTTTATGAATTTTATCTTCCCTAAATAAGAGAGAGCGTTGATTTTTTTGTAGGTATGGTAAGGGTCATAAGTGGTTACACGAGAGGCCACTGCATTTTTTTTTTGGTTATCCTCCCTAGCTAAGAGGGAGTGTTAATGTTTGTAGCTTCAGTCGTATGATCATTATAATACATATAATAAATGCTCATAAATAATAATATATTATATATGTTATATCATTATTAAACATATAAAATTTAGTATTCAATATTAAATTACTATATTATTCTTAATTAATAATTGATTGATGAAACATTATAAGATTGACTAAATTATAATTAATGGGAAAAGGCATGTCCTTTCTTATAAATAATAATGAATAGACATGTCCCATGAAGGGATGTGTCTGTCCTAGCCTCATTCCCAATATAAATGAAAGAGATATTGTTGTATTTAAAAAATACATACAACATAGAGTGCTATTACATTTTTAGCTATCCTAAAACTTAATACTCTAAACCAATCCCTAGGATCCTCAACTACAGACTAGACAAAAAATTTCATCGTTACATCATCATGTATATGTTCATAGTCATCCGTCATATTAGTAAACTTCTTTAAATTATCTTAACAAGTGATCACATTATTTCCAGCAAATTTGGGATGTTTATCTCTAAGTTCATTTGGAAGTGCATTAGGATCACCAGGAATACCAATAAAATAGAATTGTTTATACCTTTCTACATGAACCAGTCTCCTTTGGAATGGATCATCATTCTAGAAGGTAGATGCTTTGGCATTTGATGTTGAAGCAATATCAGCACCGGTTGGTGCTGGAAAACTTGTTTTTTTCTTCATAGAATTTCTTGGATTCCCACCAGGTGCTAAGGAAGTGGTAGCGGTGTGAGAATGCCTAGAAGACTGCCTAAGAAAATCAATCTTCTTTTTCATTTCTAAAGAAGAAACCTCCAATTCTTATTTTTCAAGTTCCTTTGCCATGATCTCTTTCTACCTTTTTTCCTTTTCAAGATCAGTGTCCAATTTGGACATGAAATCCATTAGATCCTTGTGACTGACAAGTTCATTTATTTAAAATCTTGTCATCCTCTTCTTTATTTTATCTTTAGGGCTTTGAATATCAGAAAATTGATGGATAGCATGATCCTCTTCAACCCCCTTAGGTTTTTCAACATAATTTATGGCCTCCAAGTTCAAAAATCACCTTCTAAGTTGGTCAACTCTGATATTCTCTTGTCTTATCTTACTATCCTTCTCTTTCTCCCTCTATTGTTTAATGGCCAACTACTCCTGGATTCTTATCTCCAATTTAGTAACTTCTTTAGAGAGACTTTCACAATTTGGGAGAGTGGTGTCAAATCTCTCACCTTCTCTCTCATCAGGGAAATAGTAATCTCCATATACACCCAATCCTAAGTCCATAGCCTCTTCATTTCTTGATCCATTTCCTTCATGGTTGTGTTGGATTGAATATTCTACGATAGTGTTTTCCTCTGTCTCCAAGTTTGAGAAGTAATTCTATCATTATTTTATTTCCTTGGATGACCAACTCTGGTGGTAGTTAGAAGCCCATCTTCCAATTTATTTTTAGGATGAATTTTCACCCAAGATCTGGTATTTCTATTACTCATATTGGGAAAGTGTGTATAAAATAATATTGTATTATCTAGCACTGCTACACAAATTTGTTTGAGTCACCACCCAAAATAAATTGGGAAAATACAACACTAGCTTATATAAATACCGCAATAAGGAAATTCACAATACAAAGGATAACAACAAGGGGCTAAGAAATATTAACTTTGATTTCAAAGGTCAACTTACTGCTTTGGTGGGTTAAATGATATGAATATTAGAACACCATATTTTATTTGAAAGGTTTAACATGACTTTTGCATCTCTATCCCCAACAGATTCACCCTTTTGTTGGTGTTTGAAAATGTTTTACTCTTTTTAAGCTACTAATATACCTTTAGATGGATTTTAAAGAATGGTTAGTTCCAAATATGGGAAAATCTAAGGTAACTAGACCAACTTTAGGGACAAGACTACCCTTTGTACTTTTGGTTTTGCAAGACCAAGGCAGGTACGCCTAAACCAGCTCAACATACAACTTTATAACTCTCTTCAGATTTAAACACTGGAAAATGGTAAGAAAGTACTAAATGATAACCACTCATTTATTGATTCTCAATTATCATGAAGAACATACAATACTCAACCACAAAACTTGAAAGGATTCTGAAATGGTTATGATCTAAACTTTGCAGAATATAGCCAAACCCAATCAAACATGTATCGGTATAGAAGGTGTTAATCCATATTAGTTTGAAGGTTACCATTAGTATTCACAATGCACGGTTGGTAACTGAGTAAAAGATAGTTTAGTTGGTAGTTTTCACTGAGAGTAGAGTTAACTGAGTACAGGGATTACCGAACAAAAAATAATCAAGCACCAAGAGATAGTATTCACCGAGTGAACCAACATTTACATAAAAGTTTGTAATGACAGATTATAATAGGTAACAAGTTTTTGCCAAGTTGGAGAACCGATTACCAAGATCAAGGAGGACATTAATTATGAATGTAATAATTTTTTGGTTATGTTTCATCATGTATAGGTGATCACGGTAAATTTTGTAAACCATTGACCTTAGGTTTTCTAAGATATTAAATAACCCTAATTAGGTCAAACAATTTGATATATGAATTACAAGATGTTATTTTAAAATGTAATGATCCAAGTATGATCATGTAGTCACCACACTAAGGACATCTAAAGATCAGATAGGGGTTTTAGCAAAAGGATTTCATTGAAGCATTCAGTTTATTCAAAATAGACACAAGGCTAGCATGTAGTACATAAGGTATTATCAATCATAGCAAGGTGATAAACTTATTGCACTTAAAGGATCTTATATCAACAATATTGAAATTGTATTATTCATGTCACAATTTCTTGTTACTCTCTAACAATTGTAACAGACTCAAAATCTCTTAACAGAGTAGACTTAATCATATTTTCTTAAATATCCTAACTAAGAGAACACATACATTGTGTTGCAAAATCATTTCACAATGTAGATCTAACAAATCTTATTGTTACTCCTAATAGGGTAAGATCACTAGAAGTGATCAATCTTTGTAAGCCCTAACATGCTACTTTATTACTGAAGTAGTGAAGCTTTGTGGGTTCCATCCCCATCATAATTTTACCTTCCAAAAAGGGTTTGTGTGATACCAAAATACATGTTTTATGTGTATTTTATTTTCATAAATGTTTTATTGTTTTTATTAAATGACTTTACATTTCTATAATGGTATTTCATGTATGGTGAAAGTAAACTACTCAATCATTTAATATAGTTTATATTTACAAATATTTGTTTTGAAAAGTTTTTAAGGGTACTAATTCACCCCTCCCCTCATAGTACACACCTTTCTTTCATTCCAACAATTGGTATCACATCTAGTTCTCTTATTTATGAAATTTAATCACTGAAGATAAAAGATCTTACGATGGAAAGGTATAAGCTTGACAAAACTATTGAGAATCAGAAATTGTAGTTACAGATCTACATTGAAAAATACAAAGAAGTGAAAGAGAAACTGAAAGAGTTACTACTTAAGAGAAAATATATGGTATCTTGTTCGAATGAGACTGATTATCATGAAGAAGAGGTATATGACCCATTTGATACACCTGGATCTGGTTCTAGTAGCATATCTAATGCATCTAAAGAAACCATATCAGATCTATCTAAAATCAATCAACACCTTAATGAACAAGTGATGGCACTATAGATCGGTCAAGAAACACAAATGGTTAGAATAGTTGAAGTCATGAACAATGAAAGGAAAGCTGAACAAGAAAAAAATATGGTTGTTGATGATAGGAGACAAATGAATGAAAAGATACAAGAGAAAGAATCTGAAATACTAAGACTTACTGAACATCACTTTGAGATTATGAATCACATGGTTTTTATGAGTCAGGAGGCCAACTGAGGAAACATTGAACTTGCAAGAAAATTGGAAGATATTGGTGAGCTAAGAGAAGAAAATGAAAAACTAAGCATGGAGAATCATAAAATCAAGCTGAACATAGGAATTTATACTCAAATCCAAAGCCAAAAAATCCCTCATGCTATCATTGTGGAAAACCAGGACACACATCACATGTTTGGAAAGGAAAAGAAAAATGGTATTCCAAAATCCACTTCTAAATTAAATGGTAAATGATATAATTGTAATAAGCATGAACATCAAGCACATGAATGTAGATCTAAGCTGAATAAGACTCAAAATAAACACTACATGGAAAATTATTTTTGTACTTGCAACATGCGTGATCATGTTGGAAATACAATATTGGGAAAGCAAGATACTGAGATCGAGGGGGGGGGGGTGAATCAGATCTTCCAATTTAGTCACTTAAAAC
The DNA here is from genome assembly GCA_018584345.1 of Thuja plicata. Taxonomy (NCBI): domain Eukaryota; kingdom Viridiplantae; phylum Streptophyta; class Pinopsida; order Cupressales; family Cupressaceae; genus Thuja; species Thuja plicata. The sequence goes on from MU223734.1 coordinate 97,644, forward strand.
TAACTGATCCACATTCATACATATATCAATTAATCTAACAGCTATTAACATCCACACAATGAAATAAATAACTCATGACACAAAATTTTAGTAACCCAGAAACCCAAATAGGTAAAACTAGGGTGGGGATGACACCCACAAAATCTTCACTACTGTAGAAATAAAGTGTGCCTATTAGGGTTACAAAATTTTGATTACAATATGCAATCTACCTGGTTAAAGGTCTGCCCGGTTAAGAGCTTTAGATCATTACAATCTACCTTGTGAAAGGATTTAAATTTACAGTAAAGTAAGCACTCAGCTAAGAGATTTAGAAAGGTCTGCTAGAACCACTCTGTTAAGAGATTTCACCTGATACACTTGTTAGAATGTCTCAAGATATGATCCTTCAATGTGCACTCTGATGTTGATGATAGATCTCCTCTTTACAATACCTTTTCTGATCTTATATTATGATATGTCTTTACTATGCTATTCACTGCTTTGCCACTCTGCTAGATCTATGTTTCTTTTTCAAAATAACCCTCTACATATCTCTAATGAATGCACAAACTTCTTCACTACTCACAGAATTAGGGTAAGAAGCAATCTTATATGTCTTTATGAATCTATCAACGAGATTTAGATCAACAATCAAGATCTAATAATTATGCCTCCAAGGCATTCCTATTTTCTGATTGGCTTCATGCCATGCATAGGATAAAAAAATTAAATACATAATTAACTCCATAGAGAATATTAAATGCTCACATATGTCATCCCAAAACTCTCATAAGTTGGCCCAAAAATTTTACCTTAAAGTTTTTGTTATTTCTGACATGTATGTTAAAACTGTCTTTCTCGACACTTAAGTCTTTGGTGCTCGACATGAACATGATCAACTTTTGCTTGATTTATGAGTCACTCGAGAACCATAAATCTGCTCAGCAATGACTATTCCAGATAGCTCGGCCTATACTAGATAGCTCAGCCACAGTGATGACCAGCTAACCTACCTAGATAAATGACTAAGTGTAGGACACTAATAATCAACAAAACTTAGAGATCAACAATCTCCCCCTTTGATATTAGTGGAAAAAAACACTTATCATTCTTTTCCATCCAAAATTTGCCTAAGTACAGAATGTACTCCCCCTAGTAATGTACTCCATACTACATGCAAAAATTTACATAGTATACATGCCTTTAGCAAGAATATTTATACCTATTTTTGTTCCTCTTGTGCTAACCCTTATCAGTTTCCCCCTTGCTTTTGTCACTGATAGCTGGTGGGGTTAAGTTATACTTGTCCAAAAACTATTTATGTACTTTTAATGTTAAAGAAAATGTTGTATCCCAACTATCCTTTACATACTTCATTTCTAGCTATCTACAATAAAGAGATGAGAATCTCTCTTGACTAAGTCTTTTGTAGTTGAAAGTTCCTTCTTTAAATAGTCCTTTAATAAACTATCTGCAGTAGAGAGATGAGAATCTCTCTTTACTAAGTCTTTTGTAGTTGAAAGTTCCTTTTGAATAACCTCTAGATGAGGTATTAAGGCAGTTTGAATAGTTATTAACTTTTCTCTTATTCTACCATCTTCAGCCATAAGCTCAGCTAATCTTCTCTGTGTATGAGTCAACTTATTAAAATGTATGGAGCTAGTGCTAGCATCCATGCTTAATGTACTACTAGTTGACTTCAAATCTAGTTACAACTTCTCAATAAGCTATAGATTATCCTTTGTGAAGAATTCTACATCACATAACTTTCTATACAAAGAATAAGCATTGTTTGCAACTTCCTCAAGAGTCTCTACAAGAGAAGAAAGTTAAACCTATTTTGTAGCAATCCCTGTTGAGATCTTCTCGAAGACTTTGTTCTCCAATTTTCTTTCAGACCATTACAACAACTTTTCATTAGCCTCAATGTTTTCATCATTGACCTTTTGCACAATGTGAACTAACTATTCCATAATAGGTCCTTGAGGATTTTCATCTTCCATGTCAAAAGCTTTCACAAAAATATCCTTGATTTCAAGTAAAACTTGCTTTTGTTTTTTCTCTCTTTTCATTTCTTCTTGCCTTTTCTTCCTCTTAAGTAGGTCTTGAAGAGCCTCTATCTTTTCAAAAGATAACTCATTGGGATCCTATTTTCGAATCACAATGAATTCATCTAATGTGACATTTAGGTTTGGAGACTTCTTCTTAATTATTTTCCTCCTCTTGAGTTATGGTGAGATGATGCTCGGCTCTATTTCATCAACACCTTTTCCGTTAATAGTGTTAGTTCCCATTACATATTTCAATTCAGTCAAGATTGCCTGATGATCAGGCATACCCCCTATTTTAGGACCACTGGGAGTAGATGATGAAGAGTGTGGTAGAGAAACCAACACTTTTACAACCCCTTGTTCTTTAGGATTAGTATCCTTTATCTCCTCTCCACTATCTAAAACTATTTACACAACCTCTAAAATAGGTATATTTTTAGTATTTACCTCTTGTTCTTGTGTCTTCTCTTTCTTCACTTCTTTATTTTCATTTTTCTCTTCATCTTCATATTTCTAGCCTTCAAATTCATAGATATTTTTTCCTTTGCTTCTTCGTAGTTTCCAAATCATTGAATTGAGCTATCAATCTCTTCTGCTAGAAGTGTTGTGATTGCTATAGATGTCTCATCAATGTTAACTTCATAAGGAAATGGCTTTAGCCATGATAGCCTAGGTACTACTGCTTGTACATAGGTGTAATCTGTGTCTACTAGGAAACAAATCTCCTCATAATGTTTCTCAACTAATGAACTGGGAATTCTACTTCTCAACCTCATTCTCTTCTTGAATTCAATGAAGTATGTTCCCATCATATTGTTAAAGTTACTACCTAATTGCTGCATGAATGCATTAATCTACCGAGTGATAGGTCTGTGATTCTTTCAAACAATATTTCCAAGTGTGGGAAATGAATTTTGTACATAGAATAATATACAAACTAGTAGAGAACCAAACTTACATGATGATTTATTTGCCTTCCTGATTGAAGAAAGGTTCTCTGCCAATTGTATCAACTAAAGCTCGGCAAGGTCATAAGTATGATTCTTTTTCACTATCTTCCAAGCTTGATTAGCTGTCGTACATGGAACACTATCTAGTTGGCTTGAGTAATAGAACTTATGTGCAATTACCCTTACTTCGAAATCAAGCTCCAAATCCTTGATTGTAGAAATAGACATGCCTCTATTGTTCCAAACTGCTCTAGTATTAGCTGTTATATCTTCCTTCTTCTGATCCCTCATGGTCCTTTTCCCACTAAAAATCAGATACCCAGTTACCCTATGAATAATGTCTTTGGTAATCTTAACTGGTCTATTGTCCAGCCAAATATTCATATCATGTACTTAGCTTAGGAAAATCTTAATCAATTCCATCTTAAAATCCTGTGGGAAGTCTAGGGCATGAGTTAACCCTTTGTTAGCTAGATGTTTCAATTCATCTTTCCAAATTCCATTTTCACACAATTTAATCCTTTGTTGGCTAGATGTTTGAATTCGTCTTTCAAAATTCCATTTTCACACAATTTGTTGTAAGATTCCCTGAATTCATTTTTTCCAACTTCACCAATTTTAACCATGTAACAAGATCTTACATCATGTATCATTAGTACCTTGGGTGGAATTGACGATAGGGCTCAAGTCAAATCACCCTAGATAGCACTTTCTAGAATGACATGGAAGTTGGGAGGTGCACAGGCATCACTCCTCACCAATTAAACTTGTCTCAACTCTTTCTCCATATTCTTTACTACTATGAAAGAAATTGTGGCCATGATTTCAGAAATTAGGGTTTCAAAGATGATGAACAGAGTACCTCAGCAAGTCACACTTCACACTATTCACTTTAAGGGTTGTCGATGGCATGCTGAAAAGATCCTCAAGAAAATTTGCAGAAATCAAGTTCGCAAATCCTCAATCGTTCTGTGAAATTCTAAATCACAAGGTAAGAATGAAGAATAAATGACTCTATCCTTTTATAGAATCCAAAGGTCAAAGTAGGTCAGCATTAAATGTTCAACCCATTGAGTTAGTTCCAAGTAGTTTTCTATGGATGACTAACACAACTTGCATACCACTCGATTAACCGTACTCGAACATCATAAAAATGTACATTCGACCAACCATATCAGCTAGGCACATACTAAAGAGCTCGGTCTTAGTGCATACCACAGATGCTTGACACCTATAGTGCAATTTAGAATTTTTCTCTGTACATGTCTTCAAATATGTCCTGGTGCATCTTAACATATGAAGATATGGACTTTGGTACATTTATATGTTAGGAAATAGTATAAGATATGAAATTTAAATGTATTTCCTTGCATACCTCTTTTTCTTAGTTTGAGATAGTGTGATCATTGAATCCATTGGATTGGGTGACCTCAGCTTTAGTAGTTTCACTAATGCTTGATTCTGTCTTCCTTACCCATGTCTAGCTCATCTATGCTCTAATTTCCTCATGAACAGTAGGAGTAGGTACTCTTGTCTTGCACTCTCTCTTAGTATGACCAATTTTCAAACAACTAAAACAAACTAGGATTCCATTCATCCAACTCTTAGATCTTCCTCTGAAATGTGTCTTTTTTGGATGCTTCATGTGCATGTACATACTCTTCACAGTAATGAAATTTTTTCCTTGTGTTATAATCCCAATTGTAAGTGTTGCCTTTCTTTGGTGCTTTTTTTTGTGTCTTCGATGTCCATTATTGTTTAGCATTAGATCTGTAATCTTGTGCCTTATGTCCAAATTTTTGACAGTTGTAACAATAACCATTGATTCTTGGTGTGGGAGGTGCATCATTTTGTTTAACCCAACATTCATGTGCTTTGTGTACAAACTTCTTACAGTTAAAGCAATAGCCATTGAACTTGGGTTTAGGATTGGACTTACCATTCTTGCTTTGGCAGATGTTTTCTATATGTCCTTCTTTTCCACAATGACGACATACATGCTTGTTGTTCTTTTTCTTTTCACTCCTCCTTTCACCAGTCTTAGATGATTCTCCTTTCTCAGTAGATGTCCTTTTTTTAGTGTGGCCTAATCCAGAAGAATCTTTTGATCTCCTTGATGCTTCCATCAAGTTCTCAAAATGAGTCAAAGCTTCATTAGGTTTATTCAACCTTTCATTCAGTTCTTTCTCAGATCTCAATTCATCCTTCAATTGACTATTCTCAGATCTCATATTCATTATTTCCATGTCTTTCCTACTGATCTCCTGATTTGCAAGTAGTTGTTGATTCGCCATGTCAACCTCATTGTTTGTCATCATTTGTACATCATGTGTCCTTTCATCGAGTCTTATAGTCATCATTATTTTATCTTCTTCAACCATATCTTTGTCATCTCCGGCTTTCTTCTTTTTTTCCACTACTTCACATAGTCTTTCTGTCTGAATTTCTTGTTCTCTTTTCAGGTTCCTGACTTCTTCACACAGTGCATTGTTCCTTTCTAGTAGATCTGCAATTGCTGCATCAGTCTCAGTAGAATCTCCATTCTAAAATAGATTTGTAGTGTCTTCTTTCTGATAATGAGTATCATTCATTTGTTTGGCCAAATCTTTCCTAGATGTCAATGATCTCCTCAATTCCTTTCTAGCTATCTCAAGCTGGTGTAATGCTAGTTAAATTTCAATCTTCTGATTTTCAATGAATTTACCCAATTTGTAAATCTCCATCTCTAGATCTATACTCTCAAGCTGATTACAACCTTTTGTAGGAGAACTGTGCTCTGATACCAATTGTTGGAAATATAATATTGGGAAAGCAAGATACTGAGAGGGGAGGGGGGTGAATCTGATCTTCCAATTTAGTCACTTAAAACTAACTAATCCACATTCATACATATATGAATTAATCTAATAGCTATTAGCATCCACAACATGAAATAAATAACTCATGACATAGAATTTTGGTAACCCAGAAACCCAAATAGGTAAAATAGGGGTGGGGATGACACCTATAAAATCTTCACTACTGCAATAATAAAGTGTGGTTGTTAGGGCTACACAAGTTTTATTATAATATGTAATCTACCTGGTTAAAGGTCTGCTAGGTTAAGAGCTTTAGATCATTACAATCTACCTTGTGAAAGGATTTAAACTTACACTAAAGTAAGCACTTGGCTAAGAGATTTAGAAAGGTCTGCTAGAACCACTGTGTTAAGAGATTTAACCTGATACACTTGTTAGAATGTCTCAAGATATAATCCTTCGATGTGCACTTTCATGCTGATGACAGATCTCCTCTTTACAATACCTTTTATGATCTTATAATCTAATATGTCTTTACTCTTTTGTTCACTGCTCTGTCACTCTACTATATCTATGTGTCTATTTCAAAATAACCCTCTACACATCTCTAATGAATGCACACACTTCTTCACTACTAATAGAACTAGGGTAAGAAGCAATCTTATATGTCTTTACAAATCTGTCAATGAGATTTAGATCAACGATCAACATCTAATACTTAAATGCATAATAAACATCGTAGAGAACATTAAATTCTCATATATGTCAGCTCAAAACTCTCATAAGTCGGCCCAAACATTTTACCTTAAAGTTTGTTTTATTTTTGACATGTATGTCAAAACTATCTTGATCAACATTTAAGTCTCTGGTGCTCGGCATGAACATGATCAACTTTTTCTTGATTACCGAGTCACTCGGTAACCATAAATCTTCTCGAAAATGACTATGCCAGATAGCTTGACCTATACTGGATAGCTCAGCCACAATGATGACCAACTAACCTTCCTTGATAAATGACTAAGTGTAGGACACTAATAATCAACAAAAATTAGAGATCAACAGATCACACATCACAAGAATGCAGGACTAAGATGAAGCAAATATGGAAACCTAAAGGATAGGAAAATGCATATCGACTGAAAATACAAGGTAATGCATATACTTGGGATTATAACACTTGGGTAAATTACATAGAATGTGGTAGGTATGGACATGTTTTAGCTAAATATATGAGAAAGTGGAGAGGAAAATATAGAAACTAGACAAATTCTAGAATGACATGTTTGTGTTGTCATAAGGTTGATCATTTAAGTAGAGATTGCAAACACCAAGTAATAGAAACAATTATTTTTGGAAATGGAAACACAATTGAAGAAATCATGAGGATAAGGAATCAAATGTGGAGGAAATAATCTTATGACAATGATGGTACAAGCACAACAGTTAATGACACCTCATCCAATGGATCAGGTGATTTCACCACCTCCACCTCCACCTAAGTAATTCAAGTAAGTATGGAACTACATTTTGCAAAGTTATATCTTACATCAGTTCCTTATATTCATTGAATGAATGCAAGATTAGCATGAATTTAGATGCACTATGGTATTATATTTTTGTTAACTTGTAACTAGTTTAGTTGGTTAATCTGTGCCGAGTAATAAATTCTAGTTGGTGAACATGTGAGAGAACCAATTTGATTAAGTCAACCACAAATTTGTATTACTCACCAAGATGAAGTATCTTTACTGTTAACTGAGTGATTTGTTTGTTGATCAAGTAGTTGGTGAAAAAGATTTATTGCACTGAATAATATATTTTGTATAAATTTATGCAAAGTGAACTCATTTGTTCATACAATGATCAAAGAGAGAAGCAGAGTGATCAAGAGAAAATTTTACAATACAACATTTGGAGCATTTCACTGAGATTCTAGCACATTATGATAAGTTGTCAAGTATATCAAGTGATTATTTTCACTTACCGAGATGTGTATAACATTTTTTGGAAGTGCTAAATTTTGAAACCACGGTGGCCTCTTCATCTCGAACCGTGGGAGGCAAGATTGAGAAGAGAAAGAAGGTAATTCTTATTAAGAATTAAACATGCATTGAACCCCATTATAAATTTCATCCATAGGTTGTTGCACAACCCAATGAGAAAGGCGCGTTCTCTATGATACCGCCTAGGGTTCTACTAGTTCAAGATGTGAGAGCTTATATACATTGAAAAATCAATGAGATAGGTGATTTTGAGCCCATCTCAACATATCAAGAGCTTTGCAACAATGGAAAACTCAAGGACGATCACAAGCATTTGGAGGTGAAAGGGTTAACCAATGCCCTAATTTTCCTGAAAGAATTTAAGATAGAAAGGATTCACATTGTACTGAGCCAAGTACATGATGGTCAAATATGGCTAGATAAACCAATGAAAATAAAAAAATGATGTGATAGATGCAATCATAGGATATCCTACAACTGATAAAGAAAAATCTCTAAGGCACCAAGCCAAAACTGAAATTGAAAAGCTAACATAAGCCAAGTTGGATGGTAGAGGTCTGAGGATCAATACCATCAGTGATGCTGAAGTAAGGTTTGGAGCCTATGTCATTGCATAAAAGATACTTCAATCTAGTAGACCCAACATTGTTGCATGTGGTGCAGTCAACATTGCTTACAAAATTGTGAAGAAGGGTTTACAACTCAACCTAGTCGAGTTATTGTGGAGGAAATTGGAAGAGAATATGAGAACAATCAGGTCAGCACATTCAAACACAAGTAAGTTTGTCTCTTTACTGGTATGCACATATTTCTATTTGCAAAATTTCTTTCCCTTTGTCGATAATGTAACTTGGGATATCAACCGACTAATCACTATGCAAGTCGGTGAATTCATTAAAAATCCAGGAGAAAACTTTGAACCTCTTATGGAAGACTATTTCAATAAGTTTGAAAAAAGAAAGGAGAAAAGAACAAGGATACCAACCAAGTTGGTAGATAAATATAAACAAGATTTTTTTTTGTAGACACCAACACCACTCTTATCAAAGAAGTAGACCCAAGAAAAACATGGCTATCCCCAATGGACTATGAAATTGATATAGATTTAGCTTCAAAATCCATAGAAACACTACTTAACTAGCCTATAGACAAAATTTCTATGAGATTTGGTACTTATGATAAATACAAGACAAGGATAAAGATAGGAATTGAAGTAGAGAAGATGGGAAGAAATAATACCAAAATGGTAAAGAATTTGAAAAGAAAAATTGGTGTAACTGATGATGAACTTGACAAATCAGTAGATGATACCAAGGAGCAGACTCTGGTTGTTGAAGGAGAAGGTCAAAATGCTAAGGCCACAAAATATAATGAAATACAAGAAGAGTCACCTAAGGCTATGAAGGGTAAAGGCATAAAGGATGAGACTCCAACAAGGACAAGAACAAGATAGGTGATAGCTAATTCACCACATTTAAAGAAAGGAATTTTTAGAATAACACGAGCTTCATCAAAATACACTTATGAGACAAGGAAGTCAAAGGCCACCACCGAGATCCCTACACTCAGACAAAGGAAGAAGTATGTTATAGGAAAAGATGACAATGCTGAAGCTGATGAAAATATTGATCAATTCAAGGTTATAAATAATAAGATCCCACACACTATCGATGAATTAGGTGAAGCAGTAAGTTCAACCTAAAGTTTGAGTCATCCAAAGCTACACAATATGCAACCCTAAGCAACGAGGATCAGGACAAGTTAGAAGAAGCAATTATTGGTATGATGGTCACTTAAGGCTCAATACATTGTTGCTGAGATTTATGAAGCCATGAAGACATATGCAAAGAATTTTTCAATGCAATCTAGAGAATTTAATATCCTTCAAGGGATGTTGAAAGAAGTTAATGAAGAAATCACTTTGATATGGACTAATCTCTCAAGTCCTACCGAGAAGAAAAATGATATTGCATCCATAGTCAACATCAAGGGAGATTGACTGAGTACCGAGCCTGTTAATTTTGAAGACATAGAGAATTCCAAGGAGCAAACACAAATGGTAGACCTTAGTACTGATGTTGACAATGTCATAGACAAAATTCCTAAACTATTAACTACTCTTGGACATGCAGACATCACAATAACTGATATAACCAAAAGTGACCTAGATGATGATGTGAAGGAAGATGAAGTTATCATTGGTACTGTTGAGAACCTTGAAGAAAATGAAACAACTGAGGTAGCCTAAGCTACGGTACCAGGTAATGCACCTATACTTGTCTAAGCTATTGATATTGCAATTGAAGCACAACTGGAAAAAAAATCCACTCGAGCAGGTCACAGATACATAAGAAGATAAGGGTGATGAAACTAGTAAGGAGACCGAGCTTAGTGGAGCTGCTACATAGGATGATGCACCAAAAGAAACCATTGATGTGGTAGATAAGATTGAAGGTAACACATAGTCAATGGTAGACACTTCTACCACTTACACCAGGTTAGTAACGGAGCTTCCTAACCAAGCCATCATACCAACCGAGCCACCAAAGATAAATACTGAGTGTAAGGCTCAACTCTTATTAACTTAGTCTCCTGCCTCTAGTCTACATGAGAGGAAGAAGAAGAAAATAAATAAAGGGAGCAATGGTCCAATCACACTTGATGAGATAATTGACATACTTGAATGTGATCCAAGGACACTTGATCCTGAATATCTTAGGAAATATGGAGAAATTTGCACTAGAAAAGAAGCTCAAGAAATGTTCAGGTTAGAATAGAATAATACACAGGTTCTAGAGGTAGCTAAGGAAATATTTATGCAGGTTGTTCCCGACGTAAACATGGATGAATCAACCCCAATTATTGATCAACTTGCACTACTCATTGAGGAAATAAATGGTCCAAATATTGATGCCAAGAAGATGATAGTAGAATGAGCTGAGCAGAAGATTCATTACAATCTTACTAAAAAGATCACCTAGGAAGTGGCAGTGAACAAGGTAAAAATTTATGAGATTGTAACATCCGTAGAAAGTATCAAGTGCTTACAATTCTTTACAATTTGTACATATTAGATCACTTCACTACCAAGCTTAGTGAAAAGATAATAAAATTAGATAATAATCTAGAGGATAGTTCCAATCATCTCACAACTCAGTAACATGCATTTCAATTGCATTTCCCTAAGGTTATCAACACCCAATGGTTGAGAATTAAGTTGAAAAAGGAAGAGAACAGGATAAGAGAACAAGTAACTGAGCTTCAGGCTATGTTACTACCACATTTAACATTGATGCAGAAGCATGTGACAGAGGAAAAATCTTTGATTTCCACCCTGAGATATTAGTTAGTAAGAACATATATGATATGCATGCTCAACTGAACTTGGATTAGTTTTCCCTTGAGCAATTAAAGGAGGAATGAGAGAAACTCATGGAAAATCAACAAAAGACCCATCCCAACATTTTTGAAAATTTGTAAGTTATTTATTTTTGTCATTAATTTCAAAAAAGGGGAGAAATATATGTAAAAGGGGAAAATGCACACACACGCACATATATATATATATATATATATA
>MU223734.1:109233-134478 GCA_018584345.1 Thuja plicata
TCACTGAGCACAAAGTTAACCGAGTATAGTGATCACCGAGTATTGTTCACCCAACAACAAGAGACAGTATTCACCGAGTGAACCAATCGTTACATAAATGTTTGTAATGGCACATAATTCTAGGTAAAAACTTTTTTCCAAGCTGGATAACTGATTACGAAGATTGAGGAGGACATTAATTATGAATGTAATCATTTATTGGTTATATTTCATATATATAGGAGATCATGGTAAATTTTTTAAACCATTGATCTTAGGTTTTCTAAGATATTGTAAAACCCTAATTAGGTCAAAGAGTTATATATATAAATGTCAAGATGTTATTTTAAAATGTAATGATTGAAATATATTCAATTAGTCATCGCACTAAGGACATATGGAGATTAAATAAGGGTTTTATCACAAGGATTTCATTGAAGAATTTAGTTTATTCAGAACAGACACAAGGCTACCATGCATCATATAAGGTATTATCAATCAAAAAAAGGTGATAAACTCGTTTCACTTAAATGATCTAATTATATTATTCATGTCACAATTTCTTGTTACTCTCTAACAATTATAATAGAATCAAAATCTCTTAACAGAGTAGACTTAGCTATGTTTTCTTAAATCTCCTAACTGACTGCACACATACATTATGTTGCAAAATCCTTTCACAAGGTAGATCTTGATGAACTATAACTGATTGAATGTTTGAAGATAATATGTTAATGATCACCAAGATGATAAAGTGAATGCAAGACATTAAATGGGTTAATTTATTATCATTGATGTCAAATTGATACTGTTTGATTATTCATACACATAATATCATAACCTTGAAGATCTGAAGAGACAAATTTAATGTTGTCGGTAAAATATAAAAATTCTATATACACCGACTGATAGTGAACCCTGAGTAGTTTACAGTGTATACTGATAAAATGTTACCGATGTAGTGTATACCGAGCACCATAGTAAACTGAAGTTAATGACTGAGCATAACTGAAGTTAAAGAATGAAAAAATTGCTTAGCTGGAATAGCTATATTTAGGGATTGACTGATTGATTTCTTTATTTTCAATGATTAGTTAAACTAAAGCATGGAAGCATATTTAAAGTGTGTTTTATTCATAGTTATCAAGGAGAGATTTATGGAATAAAAATAAAGGAAAGTTTTACAGGATAAAGCAATGGATGGTGAGTTTTACAGATCAAGAAGTGATCTACGACAAAAACAAGGAGATTGAGTGGCTAATCATATCTATATAAAGAGACAAGAAATTAATTATGAATAGAGGAATGTTGAATATATTTATGTGAAGATATAAATATTCATGTAGATCTGATCATACAAGTTAAAGAATAGAGACAAGGAATTCTACAGACATTGAGCAACAGAGGATAGAGCACTCACCGAGCAGAAGAAAGAAAGGAAGCAAAGGAACTGAAGTGTACATTGGTCAGAGAGGTATTATTAGACTAACAATAGATCTAAATATTTGTAAATCAAAGTTGTATTTTGAATAGATCATTTATTTTATTAGTTTAACCATTGATTAAGAAAATCTCTTAATCAAGTGGGATTTAACAGTCCTTATTGTATTGAGATAATCAAGAGTATCAAAAGGTTTTTTTGTTGAAAAAATAGTGAGTGCTAGGTCAAAAGATAAACTATTGGTTTTAAATCCTTTAACAAGGGCACACTTAACAGTCTATATTATAATCTTTAATAGGGTTGGTTGTTCACTGAGAACACTTTAGAAGAGTGAAATTATATTGGGTTACCGGACCCAGGTAGTTTTTCCCATATTGGGTTTCCATGATAACAAATCTATGTATCAAATGTGTATATATTTCACAACATTGATAATTTTCTTTACACATTATTGAAACTGGATTGGTCAGTTAACTCTAAGTTTATTTTTTGCTACTCGATAAAGTCTAGAAAAGATAAATGCTATATCTTACCGAGAAGGATTATAATTGTTAAAAGTTAGTTATGGCATACATCTTGATGATATTGGGATTGTAATATAAATAGAGGGTATTATACTTAAGAGATAAGTTTTTGGTTGGATCTTTTGGAATTATTTTTAAGCCCACTGATTCACACCACTCCCATCTCAGTTATTCTAACAATTGGTATCAGAGCTTTGGTGCTTGGAAGAAAAGTTTAAAGGGACTTAAGCAAAAACCACAAGATGAGTAAAAGAGATGTGCCTAATTTGAACAAGGAAAAATTTGCATCATGGGAAAGTAGCATAAGACTTCATCTATCTAGTATTGGAAATGATGTTACACAACACTTGGATACTAAATATGTTGCACCAACTAGACCTATGACTATTGATCAGTTGAAAGAGAAACATGAACACAATTCTATGATGATCGAACTTTCTTCTTCACTAACCGATGCTTAATTCAAAGATGTGAAATCATTCACCTTTGCAAAGAAAATGTGGTAAAAAATCAAGATAGTACATGGAGGAGATACCAATGTACTGAGAGCTGAAGTTGAAAGCCTAAGAGGAAAGTTTGATGACCTAAGAATGAAAGAAGGAGAGAAGATCACTCAGCATAGGGACATAATCAAAGAAGTTGTTAAAGTTATCTGTGGAGTAGGAGTACTTGAAGAAGAAATAGTTGTAGGTAAAATTCTGAGAACCTTACTACCTATTTATTCTATTAGAGTATCTACAATTCAAGAAATGAGAGTAGTAAAAAATAACAATGTTACTCTTGATAGTTTGATTGGTAGACTGATTTCATTAGAGATGAACAACTATGACAAAAATGTCTTACCTACTATTGAGTATGCATTCAAATCTTCTCTAAAAATAAGCAAATCTAGTAACAAAAACACTATGAGAAATGATAGTAATAGTGATAGTGATGAACAATAACTTGATTAACTTGAAGCACTAGTGGCTAGGAGATTACATAGAGGTAAAGGAAGATATAAAGGTAGATTAACATAGGTCTATTTTAATTGAAAATAAAGTGGACATTTTGCTGCTAGATGCCCTAAGAAGAGAAAGGATGAAAGATACAATGACAGATGTCATGAAAATAAGTATGACAAAAGTGATGACCGAGACTATAGAAGCAACTGACACTATGACAAAAGAGACAATCATGATTACAAGGACAAAGGCAAGAAGGCTTGTTACCTGATTGAGAACAAAGTTGACAATTCTGACACTGATTCTGATGAAGATGTTGAGGTAGTATTTATTTCTATGAAGGATGATTCAGACGAAGAAGAAAGGTATGCACTCATATCTAAAGCTAGAAAAAGTGATGTCTAGATTATTGATAGTGGATGTACTCATCACATGACTAGAGATAAAGAAAATTTTGAAACTTTTGAATATTATAATGCTGGATCAGGTAGGATGGGTAATGACTCACCTTGCAAAGTTGAAGGAAAAGGTACCATCATGTTGAATAATCTAATTAGTTGTGAAAATGCATATTGGGTAAAATAAATTAACTATAATTTATTTAGGGTTTCACAAATGAACAACACAAGACACCGAGTTGCATTTGAGAACAAAAAAGAAATGATCTATAATGAAAAATGAAAGTTGATCTGTACTAGTGAACAAACAAAACGGTAATTTATTCTATCTTAATGATATTGCGATCACTTATTTATTGGCTAGAAATGAAGATGTTTGGGTGTGGCATAAAATTTTATGTCATGTGAATTTTGACAACATGGTTAAGATAAGTAAGAAAAGAAAAGTGAGATGCTTACCGAGTATCTCAAAACCCGATCATGTTATGTGCAAGAATTGTCAAATAGGAAAAATGACAAAGTCTTGTTTCAAGAGAAAAACCTACACATATAATGCTATTCTAGAGTTAGTCCATATTGAATTATGTGGAACAATGAGAAAAAAGAGCTATTATGGTGATAGATACTTTATTCTATTTGTTGAATACTATTCTAGGATGATGACTAACATGTTCTTAAAAGAGAAATCTGAAGCATTTAAGATGTTCAAATGGTAGAAAGGTAAAGTTGAAAAACAAAGTGGAAATGAACTAAAATTTTTAATATCAAATAGAAGAGGAGAATTTATTTTTGATGGGTTCACTAACTTTTGTAATGAGCATGGGGTTACAAGACAAGTTCCTACACCGAGAACACCAGATAAAAATGGGATTGCTGAAAGGAGGAATAGATCAATTGTTGACTGTGCCAGAACACTAATGATTGAAAAAGGAATCACATAAATATTCTAGAGAGAAGATATAAGTACTACTGTCTATACACTAAACTGAGTTCAATTGAAGAAAGACACAAATAAGACACCTTATGAGCTATGGTATGGATACACACCAAATCTGAGTTACTTTAGAATTTTTGGAAGTCAATGTTATATACTAAAAGATGATAGAAATGGGAAAATTGACACTAAAATTGGTGAAGGAATATTTCTAGTATATTCTACTCAAAGCAAAGCTTATAAATGTTTGAATAAGTCTTATAACAAAATCATTGAGAGTGAAAATATTAAAGTGGATAAATTTGCTAAGCAAAATGATAAGGAAAGAAGAAAGTAACCTAAATATTACAATAGATTTGTCTACACAGAAGCACCTGACATCTTGCCTGAGTGACAAAATAATGCAACTGAGAAATGAGATGCACACACTGAGAATTAGGAAAATACTCACAATGCTGAAATGAGCGATGAAGATCAAAATGAAGAACATGGATCTGAACCTATACTTGCTAAATATGTCAGAAGACACCATCCATAGGACTAGAACATTGGGGAAAAAAGAGTGGGAATGAGAACAAGAAGTAAGTCACTTAACAATAGGTGTTTGATTTGTGATTTTGAGCCTAAATATGTTAATGCTACACTTGAGAATCAATAATGGGCTAGTGCAATGAATGAAGAGATTGAATAGATTGAGAAGAATAAAACATGGACATTAGTACCTAAACCAAGTGTCAAAATTGTCATTAGCACCAAATGGATTTTCAAAAACAAAAATAATGAGAACGAAGAACTCACAAGGAACAAAGCAATACTAGTATGCAAAGGGTATACAGAAGAAGAAGGTATTGATTATGGAGAAACCTTTGCACTAGTTGCTAGACTAGAAGGAGTAAAAATTCTACTTGCTTATGATTCTTTTAAAGGATTCAAAGTATACCAAATGTATGTTAAATCTGCATTTCTGAATGGAATACTAGAAGAGAAGGTATAAATTGAACAACCTAAAGGTTTGTTGATCCTAACAAGAGAAACATGGTTTGTAAACTTCATAAAGCCTTGTATGGATTGCAACAAGTACCGAGAGAATTATATGAAAGAATTTACTCTTATAACCATACTATTAGATTTATTAGAACAAGTGACAACATTAATCTGTATTTGAAAGGAGATATTGATGATAAGACTTTGATTGCTGATATATTTGTTGATGATATCATATTTGGAGGTAATGATATGCTATGCAAGTCATTTGCTGATGAAATGAGAAAACAATTTGAAATGTCAATGTTTGGAGGGATTATATTTTTTCTTGTTCTACAGATTCTACAATAGGATGAAGGCATCTACATCACACAATCCAAATACATCAAAGAAGTTCTGAAGATATTCAAGATGGAGGATTCCAAACCACTCAGAAAGCCTATGGAAACTGAATGCAAATTGACAAAGGAAGACAAGAAAATTGAGGTAAATCAGACCTTATACAGATCTATGATTGGTAAATTAATGTATGTTGTACACACTAGACCTGATATAGTACATGCAGTTGGTATAGTTAAAATATTCTCTACTAATCCTAAGGAATCACATATGACTATTGTTAAAATAATTTTGAGATATCTAAAGAATACTGAAGACTATGGCTTGTGGTAAAATAAAGAAGGAAAATTTGAGCTACAAATTTATATTGATGTTGATTGGGCTAGAAACATAGATGATAGAAATAGCACAATAGGAGGAGTATTATTTATGGGTGACAGACTTGTTACATGGATAAGTAAAAAGAAAGGATGCATATCTCAATCAACTGCAGAAGCAGAATACGTAGTTGCTACTTCAAATTTCTCTAATATTGCATGGATCAAGCAATTGCTGAAAGGTATGAATGACAAAATTATTGACCCAAAAATAATTTATTGTGATAATACAAGTGTTATAAAAATTTCAAAGAACCATTTGATTCATGCTAAGATAAAGCACATAACTATTAAGTATCATTACTTGAGGGAAAAAGTACAAGAGAAACAAGTGATACTATAATATGTACAATCCAAATAACAACTAGCAGACATATTCAAAAAACCATTTCCAAAAGATACATTTGTGTACCTAAGGAATAGACTAGGGGTTTGTGCCTTATCTACTAGTCACTAAGATGACTAGGAGGTTTCATCAGCCTAAACATTATCAGAAGATTAATCATGTTGATGCAAGTTGATATATGGACTATAATGAAAAATCAGTACACTAAAGGTACTTATCTGAACCACACACTACAAGTATTGTTGACTAATACAGAGTAATTTTTGTCAAAGGGAGAAGAAGAGTCAATGAAATATCCATCAGGGATTAAATATCAATCAGGGAGAAAATTAAGATTAATTGGAGAGAAAGATTCAATGAAATAACCATCCATCAAAGGGAGAAAATTTGTGAGAGTTAACACTTCATAGCTATCCAAAAAAGGGAGAAGAGATTCTGTAAGAAAGGGAAAGAAAAAATTGCTACACCTATCCATTGAAGGGAATGAAGAAAGGGAGAGTACACAATAGAATCAGATCTGAGCTAGAAGAGATTACAGAGATTCAGATATTTTAATTGGTTATAAAAGAAATACATTTGGTATGTTATGGCATATCTTATACTTCATATTTTATAGTATGTTTCCATCAATGCCAAAGGGAGAGATTGATGAACTATAACAGATTAAATGTTTGAAGATAATAAGTTGATGATAACCAGGATGCAAAAGTGAGTGTAGGACATTAAATTTGTTAATGTATTGTCATTGATGTCAACTTGATATAGTTTGATTATTCATACACATAATATCATAACCTTGAATATCTGAAGAGAAAAAGTTTATGTTGTCAGTAAAATATAAAATGTCTATATAGACTGAGTGACAGTGAACTCCGAGCAGTTCACAGTGTATACCAAGAAAGTGTTACGAAGAAAGTGTATAACAAGCACCACAGTAAACTAGAGTTAATGACCGAGCATAACTGAAGATTATGACCGAGCATAACTGAAGTTAAAGAATGACAAAATTGCTTAGGTGGTAGAGCTATATTTAGGGATTGACTAATTGATTGCTTTGTTTTCAAAGATTGGTTAAACTAAAGCATGTAAGAATATTTAAAGCATGTTTTATTCATAGTTATCAAAGAGAGATTTATGGAATAAAACTAAAGGATATATTTACATGATAAAGCAACACATGGTGAGTTTTATGGATCAAGAAGTGATCTACGAAAAAAATAAGGAGAATAAGAAGCTAATCATGTCTATATAAATAGACAAGAAATTCATTATGAAGAGAGGAATGATGGATATATTTGTGTGAAGATAGAATTCTTCATAGAGATCTGATCATACAAGTTAAAGAACAGAGCAGGCACTGAGCAATAGAGGTCAGAGCATTCATTAAGAAAAAGAAAGAAAGGAAGCAAAGGAACTGAAGTGTACATTGATCAAAGAGGTATTATTGGGCTAACAATAGATCTGAATATTTGAAAATCAAAGTTGCATTTTGAATAGATCATTTACTTTATTAGTTTAACTATTGATTCAAAAAACCTCTTAATCGAGTGGGATTTAATAGTCCTTATTGTATTGAGATACTCAAGAGTATTAAAAGGTTTTCTTTTTGACAACATAGTGAGTGTTAGGTCAAAAGATAAATTGTTGGTTTTAAATCCTCTAAAAAGGTCGCACTTAACAGTGTGTATTGTAACCTTTGACGGGGTTGGCTCTTCACTGAGCTCACTTTATAAGAGTGAAATTATTTTGGGTTATCGGTCCCAGGTGGTTTTTCCCATATTGGGTTTCCATGGTAAAAATATGTGTCAAATGTGTATATATTTCATTGCGTTGATATTTTTCTTTACACATTGTTGAAACTTGATTGGTCGATTAACTCTAATTTTATTTGCTACTACTTGGTAAAGTCTAGAGAAGATAAACAATATATCTTACCAAGAAAGTTTATATTTGTTAAAAGTTATTTAAGGCATACATTTGGATGATATTGGGACTGTAAGATAACTAGAGAGTATTATACTTAAGAGATAAGCTTTTGGTTGGATCTTTTGGAAATTTTTTTAAGGCCACTGATTCACCCCCCTCTCAATTATTTCAACAGATATAACAAATATTATTGTTACTCATAACAGTGCAAGATCACCAGAAGTGATCAATCTTTGTAAGCCCGAACAGTCTACTTTAATACTATAGTTGTGAAGCTTTGTGGATTCCATCCCCACAAAATTTTTTACCTTCTAACAAGGGTTTCTACGATACCAAAATATATGTGTTATGCGTATTTGAGTTTCATGAATGTTTAATTGTGTTTATTACATGCATTTACATTTCTACAATGGTATTTCATGTATGGTGAAAGAAAACTACTCATTCCGTTAATACAATTTATGTTTACAGGGGTTTGTTTTGAAAAGTTTTTAAGGGTATTGATTCACCCCTCCCCTCTTAGTATACACCTTTCTATCATTCCAACTAAATGTACTAATTTTTTATTAGTGCTTTATCCATTGGTAAATATCTCTGATGTAAATGCAGAGCACAGAAACCAACTTTTGTCAAAGATTCAAAGACATAAATAGAACTAATCCATACCAAACACTTCTTACAAAATATTTGTGCAGACAAAATGAACCTATGTCTTATCAAGAGAAATATTTAATTTGATCCTAGATCAAAACTAAGGAATAACAACATACACATAGATAAACTCTATGCAATGAATCACAAAATTTACAACTCAAGAAATAGGCATAAATGAGAGACTTGAATCTGAAATATTTGTATTAAGTATGAAGAATCATGCTTTTGTATTAATCTGATTCAAAATATACAACACTTCAATAAATTCAAAAGACCCAAGACTTTCTATTCTATATTAACAAAGTCTAGGTATAAATTTTCTCTATTCCTAATTGGAAATAGGTATGCAACTCAATGCTTTTATGTACTTCCCAATTTTCTAGCCATTTCTAAATAATCTTGGATATACTTTTATAGAATAAGGATTGCAACAAGCCTCAGATCATTTAGGTCAAGAGCCAACAACTAAAACCTTAATAATTCACATGAAAGAGAAAATATGCAATAGAACCAATAATTGAGTTATTACAAGATAGATCTTATTTGATCACAAGGCCTTTTCAATAACACCTGAATTGTTCTAATTGGGAAAGTAAACCATTTGTCTTTATTCCTTTCTACATAAAATCTGATTTTGAGTTGCCAATCACCTCGGGATGTTGGAGAATAATCCTTTAGGGTTAATAAAAGGTTTGAAAGTATGATCAGAAACCCCAAACTATCATTCTCATCATAAATTCATTCCGAGTCATGAAGTTTCCATCCAAACAACACCCTACGACTACATAAATACAACCCAGAAAATCAGATTTATCTATCTACTCTCCTGCAACATGAAACATAGAGCCACCACTTCAAAACCCTCAGGAAAACATTTAAAAATTCAAATATATGTTATAATAGTCATTTATAGTATGAAAACCACCATCTATGACCTAGATTAAACTTTATATCCAACTTAAAAATAGTGCCTTCGATCTTCTTTTAAAATACCGAAGAGCTCTAGTAGATGAAACACATCAATGACTCCTCGGACATCCACAGGGCACAATATTTTGTATTGGGAATTATTTATTCCTTTTTACCTATGCTAATAGACTTGGATAGATGTCATTTAGGTGTGATCCCCTGAAAACTATCCACCATGCAAGTTTTGATCAAGGCATCATGCTCACCTTCGGATTGAAATAGATTTGATCTTCCTTTAGTTTCTTTGAAAACCCAGACCCATAATCTGATATCCTACATGTCAAGAAGGTGTGATTCTATGATGAATATATTTTGTTCATCTCCTATTCAAGGCATTATGCCCACCACTGGATCAAAAAAGATATGACTACTCATTACGTTCTGTTTGAAAATGTTGACCCCACAACCTAGGCTCGACACATGGCACCCAGGCATGAACCTGCAATGACCAAACAACAAGAATATTTTCATAGTGGTATCATACCATCCATTAGATCAAACTTAATCTAAAAATCCTTAATGTTCCTTTGGTTTTATACTGGTCCTGCTATATGACACGTGTCACATAGGTGTGATGCCATGAAGGATATATTCCTTGCAACTTTTGATCACAGAAATGCGCCAACTATTGGATTGAATCAGATCTTACTTGATTTTATCTCACCGCCAACTTAGAAGGAGAGGACCCCATGATCTAAATATTGACACTTGTTTCTTAGGCGTGAACCCTTGAAGAGTAAACCAGCTACATCTTGCAGTCAAGGCATTACACTTGTCGTTGGATGAAAAGGAACTTTCTTGACATCTTGCCATAAATAAAACACCATCTTGACAATTAAAATGTAGACCCTACTAGGAATTAGGAGACAATAAGAGATGACCACCCGACATCATCTTAAAGCACATGGGTTAAAGAACTTAAGGGACCCAAAAAGGTAATGCAAAATGAGAAGGAACAAAGGACCTAGGGTTTAAGCACCATGGAAGACCTTAGGGCTATAAAAATTGTAGTTAGGGCTAGAAAATATGGCAGAAAAAGGGTAGGAACAACACCAACATAACCATATTTTGTAGTCCTAATAAGTTCCACAGAAAAACATTTAAATATGGTTACTAGTCAGTAAGCTTCTATCGAAATTATTTTTGACTAAGAACATAGGACTCTATTAATTTTGTTCTCTACTAGAAATCTAGAATAGCATGGTTATGGAAGTTAGTAACTCTATTGTTGGCTCTAATACACTAAAAGTTGATGATGTTGTTGGTGTAATTTTAACCAAGGAAATGGAAAGGAAAAGTGAGGGTGAGCTTCCAACAAATGGTAATTATTTGATTGTAAATGATAGAGAAAGATTGAGAGAAAGAAGGAAGAGTACATGAAATCTTGACAAATCACAAGAAAGGTTAAAATCTAGAAGTAAAGAGGTTGGTTGTTGGTTTTGTGGAAAGAAAGGCCACATAAAAAAAAATTTAGACATATAAGAAGGTTCTAGATCTTAAAAAATAAGAGGAAGCCAATGTAGCATGTAAAGATTATGTAGGTATTCTTTTCATAACCACTGAAGAAACTACAAATCATGTTTGGGTGCTTCACTCCAACACATCATTTCATGTGACTCTATATAAGGATTATTTTCAAAATATACAAATTGGTTCCTTTGGAAAGGTTGTTCTTGGTAATAATGAATCTTGTAATATTTATAGTATAGGAGATGTGATACTAAAATTAAACAATGGGAATAGTTGAATGTTAAGGGAAGTAAGATATGTTCACCCACTCAAACACAATTTGATTTCTACAAGGTAACTAGGTTCTTTATGGTATAACATTAGTTTTTAATCTAATCAATGGAAGGTAAAGAATGGGGCATTGGTGATTTATTAGGGAAGTAAAACATGTATCTTGTATGTAGTTGAGAGTACGACTGAAGTGGGATTTATTCATCCCATATTGGTTGGTTCTTTATTATAGCCTCTTATTGAAGAATCTGGTGAAATGAAAGAATCCATGGAGATCCCTCAATGGGAATATGATTTAGTTGTATAATTTCATATAAAACCTAGATTGTTTTCCACTATTTCCTTCCAAAATCTCATGTTTCAAACAAGGGAAATTGATCCACTTCCTAAATTGTAGTGTAATGAAAGGAAAATGGGGAGCTGTGTATGGCGTTTGAGCATATATTTATAGGCCAAAACACCAGATATGAATAGAAACCATTATCAAAATTATAATTCTAGAATAATCACCAAAAATAAGAGATACCATGAAATGATCTTTGAGGAAATGTTTAGTCATATGTACAATCATCCATTGTGTCACCTTTGTCTCTATGGCCTTGGCTTCTCGTGGTGCCCAAACCCATAGGTGCCAGTCTCAGATGCCCAAAGGTGTATGTTTGGTGGTTTGTTTTCTTGCAAGACCATCAAGAAATAGAAGATTTCAAATAAGGATTATGTCAAGAGTATGTAAGAAGAGAGGTGTAGATCATGCATCATCTTAAAGGGTAGCATAACATGAAGGAACTTAAAGAAGGTGTAATTCTAAAGAAATTATATTCCACTATAGGAGTTGCAATTGATCATCATCATAAAAAAACATTCACTAGAAGGAAATTAATCTAATTTAGTTAACACACATACCTCAACAAATGCAAATAATGACATTATCAAATCCAGTAACAGTATTCTCTCACAATCTTAGCAGATATCATATGAAGTTATGATAAATTGTTTCAAATAATTGGTTACTGATTTGGAGTAGAGTAAGTTATTAAGAAGAAAAATGATTACTATTAGCACTACCACATCTACAATTTTGGGAAAAATAGTATCGTCTACTTTTCAAATTCTAGATTTAGCGACTTCTATGATTCTTATATCAAAAGAAAGAAATTTTTTTGATTAAGGTAACAACAGGGTTTTGAAGGGGCCCCAAACCCTTTACATGAGAAAGAAATGTTATTGATGGAGTTTCAAAATTTTGTTTTTATTACAAGAAAAAATTTGAGACTACAAAAAGTGGATAAAAATATGATTATGGAAGAGTATAGGAAAGATTATTTTGACTCTAATATAGCCTAGAAATGCTTCATTTTGAATGTTTGTGAATAATTATTTGCAAAGTTAAAATATTTTAATTCTTCTTAGAGGTTGTTGTGATGTTGTGGATGTTGTTGGGTTTCAAGTGGGAGATTTTTGAATATGCAACCCAACAGTCACCTTGTTTTTCCTTTGATAATATTTGGCTCTTTGTATTTATCATAATACTTTGTGATGCTTATAAAAGCATGTTGGTTTGTATAATTTGTAATCATAGAATTGAATAAAAAGGATTTGTCAACTTGAGAGTGGATGTAGGAAATTTACAAACCACAATAAATCTGTGTGACCATTGAATCTCTATTTTTGTTATTAATTTTATTTATCTTCTATTGTTTAAAATAACATATCTCTCTCATCGCTAGTTAATGAAGAAACTTATTGTTAACATGGATAAGTGTTCAGTAGACCTAGCTATGAATAGTGACTCAAAATTTTGTGAGTGAATTCTTGGCCATTCTAATTTCATTCTACCATGTGTGAAAGAATGCAATAAGGATATTATGAAGTGGGCATTATAGAAATATCTAGTCAATTTTGAGGTGCACCCTAGAATCCTCTTTAGATACTCAACTAGCTATACAAAAATTAGGGTAACGGTAATGTACGTGAGCTCAGAGTTATACTAGGAAAATTACTTTTAGAATGGTCATTAAAGGGAAAAAAGGTGTAATTAGAAATAATGAAAAGATATTTAAGGACCATGCAAACATGAATTATATAAGGGAAAATAAGTTCAATGTTACATCTGTTGGAAAAATGGTCAATGCTCCCCTGAGGATTTGTGACAAGTGACTAACTGCCTCATGTGAATTCTATAAGTCTAGTGGTTATGTGAGGCATTACAAGTTTGATATATTGGTGCAATGGAAATGAAACTTGTAACAACTTGTATCAGAGCTTGGTCACCTCTTTGAATCCGCTTGGGTAATGCTCAGGGGGAGATAATTAGAAAAATGGTAAGCGCACCCCTCAGGATTCATGAAAAGGGACTAACCACGCCCTTTGAATTCTATAACTCTAGTGGTTGTATTAGGAATTGAAAGGTTGATCTCCTAGTGCAATGGAAATGATACTTGTAAGAACATCTTGGTTAATGTATACACTTGATGTCTAATAGGTTAACAAGCCAACAAGTTTAGGAAAACTTAAACCTAATATATATATTTTTTTAAATACCATCTATTGTTAGCATTAACTACATTATTATGGATTGTATTGTCTTATTAGGAATTTGGATGTCATTATCCTCTTACATTAATACCATCTAGTAGTAAATCCATAATTAAGTCTCAAGTATTTGTAATCTACTAACAATTTTATTGAGGAAACAATGATGAGGAAATAGAGAAGACTGAAATAGTTATCTATAACATTTAATAATAATACTAATATCATGTTTGCAAATGTTTGAAGTTAACATAGTTGATAAATGGTTTCATCTTAATCTGATACTTATGTTAATTTGAAGTATTAATTATTAAAATAGATATAATCGGTGATATAGATATATTCATGATTTTTTTAATTAAAAAAATTAATCAGATTTGACCAAATGCTATAGGGTTAAATTTCTAAGACACCAATCCCCATCTAATTTTTTTAATTTTTTCTCCTTTCCAACCATAACTTTAGATGGAACCAGGGTTAAGTATACTAAATTTGTAATGGGAAGCTAATTAATAGATTAAATTTTTTATTACAACAACCTTACAATATTAAAATCAATATCAATGCTAATATTGGATACCTTACTAGTATTAAAATTATTGGTTGCCTTCAAAATATTTGTTCTCGCTGGCCTTTTGGCTAGTTCAAAATTTTGTTTGATTAAATATGATTTTAATTGTGAAGATCTCCATAGGTGGGTTGTGAAAATGGGAGGTAAGAGAAAGAGAATTGAACTAGCAAGCTGAGAAATTTTAAAGAATGATCCTATTATTTGGTATCATTTTAGAAAGGGAGGATTTACTGCATATTTGGAGAGGTTGGATGGATTTGATATGAGGGTTACCAAATAGTTTGTACAAGGTTAGAGTAATGGAACCCTCAACCTCTCTAGCAAGAAGTTTGTGGTGGATGAAGCCCTAATTATAGAATTCATTGGGTTGTCTTTGGAATGAATTAATCTCTACCACGATTAAAAAAAAATGTCTGAGGAAGCCACCAAAAATTTACCCAAATAAAAGAAAGAGAAGGTGAAATTGGTGAAGAACAATAATACCTATTTTGCACCTAAAGATGCCAAGGAGATTTGGAGAAAGTTCTTGAAGCCCATTATTGAGTACTTGATGCAGGAGGATCTTGGGTTCTTTGGCAATCTTGATCAACCAAAAATATGTTTTCTTGTGTTCTTTAGCTTGTTTGGAGGCTGCTCGGTGAAGTTCTTGGTATTTTTGTTTCTCAGTTAGTTGTTCTATCTTGATTTACCGATGGGTCTTGGTGAATGTTGGCTTCTCAATGGGTTCTTTCACCAATTCATTTATGTTTCTTGGTCCTCTTCTTACCAAGTTGTCCCTATTGGTTAGTGATCTTCTTACTGAGTTGTTTATCCTAATCTAGCTGACTTCTACATTTAATTTATGTGGCATAATTTATGTGGGGTCTGTCATTAGGATATGTGTGGACCAAAATTTGGGTCTTTCTTTGGGATTTGAGTGCCCACCTCTTTGGTGGACTCTTATATTTGATTCTCTATTCTTATTTTAGCAGTTAGCTAGGAGGAGCTTGGTGCCAGCTTGTCATACAAGATTTAGTGTTAAGATATTTGGATGGAAGATCTGTGACCTCCCATGTATGAAGATCATTCTATAATTCATTTGAATGTATATGGCTGAAATCGGGAAGGCCTTATAGCGTGACATGTATTGAGTTTGATGAATTAATGCAAAGATATGTTTTTTCTTCTCTCCTTCTTATGTTGTTTCTTTTGTGTGGCTATGCAAGGTTGTCTAGATAGTTGGGAGTGCCATGAGCCCCTATTTTCCCCACCCTCCTTGCGTCAAGTGGTATCGAAGGGAAGGTTATATATAAGTTTGTTCTTATAAGCCCTAACCTTATGTGGTTGATATTGTTGTGGGGTAGTAGATTGTGATCTGACCTACAATTGTTGAGGGTTTGAAGATGGTTCGTGGGAGAGGAAATGTAGATCCAAGTCTAGCTGATATGCTAGGATAGATGGCTGCAAGATTGGAAGTGTTGAGATAGCCCAGTGCAGAGGAAGACATCTTAAAGATGTTAGTGATGATTAATTGGAGGAAGTACAAGGTGAAGTTGCACCTGCGCCTATTATGGATCAGAAAGAAGAGAGATTCCTATGAGCATTGATTTGTTTGAAGTCCACGCCTCAGTTTAATCCTCCTGAGAATAGTTGAAAATTTGATCTTGATGAATTGATAGATTGGATAACTGAGATGGAAAAATACTTTGAGTATGAGAATGTATCATAGGAGAAGAAATTGAAGATTGCCAGCACAAATTTGAAAGGTCATGCATCCTTATGGTGGGAGAATCTTCAATTAGATCAAAAGAAGAAGGGTAAAGAAAAAATCAAGGTATGTATAAGATGATAAACAAATTGAAAGTCAATTTTCTACCTTGTGATTACCTGATTAAACTGATTAGGAGAATGCAAAGTTTGAAGCAGAAAGATAGCTCAATAAAAGACTATACAGAAGAATTCTAGAGATTAGACATCAAATCTGGACATGTTGAAGATGAAGTGGAAAGAATAGAAAGATGTATGAATGGATTAAGAAGTTCTATAAAAGATGAGATGAACCGTCTAAAGATGGAGAGCATTGAAGAGACATATCAGTTTTCCCTAAAAGCTTAGGAGAAATTAAACAAAAGATATGAACAGATGCAAAGAGGTAGAGGTGGTATATTCCCTAGAGGAAGAGATAGATCTCATGGTGAAAATAGTAGATCTGAACTAGACAAGATAGTTTCAGACACATATCAAGACAAAGGAAATACCGAATGGAAAGGTGGAAGTTGATTCTAAGGAAGAAGAAATTACTCCCGAGGTGGTTATAGTAGAAAAGGATTCCAAGGAACTTGTTACAATTGTGGTGAAGAAGGACATTGATATTTTAACAGTACAGATGCAAAAAAGAAAGTTGTTAGTACAGTAGAAATGTTTTGGTACAAGAGGAGTCACTGACTGAACCTGAGAAGGAAGAAAATCTCATGATCAAAAGGATACTAAGGATTAAGAAAGATAAGAAAGATCATGTAAGAAAAAGTTTGTTCAAGACTAGATTTAGAGTTACAAATAAAGTTTGGAAGGTTATTGATGATAGTGGAAGCTCAGAGAATCTGGCATCTGAGGAAATGGTCACAAAGTTGCATTTGGAAAGGATGAAGCACCTGAAGCCCTATCAGATTTCATGGATCATGGATGAGCATACATTAATGGTGAGTGAACAATATTTGGTGAATCTGATAATTGAAAAGTATTATGATAACTTGTTGTGTGATATTATGCCAGTGGCTTGTTGTCATATTTTTTTGGGTAGACCTTGGAAGTATGATAGACATGCTATACATGATGGAAGATTGAATAGATATACTATTTCGGTTGATGCTAAGAAAAAAATCTTGTTACCTTTGGTTGAAGAATTTGTTGGTGAAATATGTACATCTTTGAAAGTATATTTTATGGAAGGTAGACAGTTTGTTAAGGATCTGAAAAGAGATTATATTTGTTATGCTTTGATTCCTAACAAACCGAATAAGAATAAAGAAGATGAAATTCTAGTAGAAGTTGAGAAGTTACTTACTGAGTACAAGGAGATCATTTGAGATAATGTACCTAATTTTTTCCACCAATGAGAGATATTATTCATTGTATGGATCCAATTCTTTGAACTAGTTTACCGAATAAGGTACCACATTGGTTGACACCGACTGAGAATGAAGAGCTTAACTGATAAGTTCATGAGTTGTTGAACAAGGGTTTGATTAAAGAAATTTTGAATCCATGTGTAGTACCAGCAATATTGGCACCTAAGAAGAATGGAGAATGGAGAATGTGCATTGATTCAAGAGAAATTAATGAGATCACAATTAAGTATAGGTTTTGTATACTAAGGATGGATGATATAATGGATTGTTTGAGTGGAGCAAGATATTTTACCAAAATTTATTCAAACGGTGGATATCATCAAATGAGAATAAGAGAAGGTGATGAGTGGGAGACTTCTTGCAAGACAAAAGAAGGTTTGTATGAGTGGTAGGTTATGCCTTTAGGTTTAGAGTATATTTATGAGGTTAATAAATAAAGTTTTGAATAAATTATTGAATAAATGTGTGATTGTATACTTGGATGATATTCTGATATTCAATAAGAATAGAGAAGAGCATTTGATGCATATAAGACAAGTATTATAGAGATTAAAAGAGCAAAAGTTGCTGATAAATCTCAAAAAGTGTTCCTTCATGAAAGAAGAACTTATGTATCTAGGTTTTGTAATTCCAGCTAATGGTTTGAAGATGGATCTTGAGAAGGTTGAAGCTATACATAGTTGGCCTACACCTAAGAATGTTAGTGAGGTAATATCATTTAATGGATTGGGAAGTTTTTATAGAAAGTTTATTAGAAATTTCAGTTCTATTTGTAATTCTGTGATTGTGACAATGAGAGGAGACAAAAGAGAATTCAAATGGACACATGGAGTTGATAAGAGTTTTGAGACTTTGAAGTAGAAGGTTGTTGAATTACCTATGTTAGCCTTACCTGATTTCAATAAGGTATTTTAAGTTGAATTTGATGCAAGTGGAAGTGTAATAGTAGTTGTGTTGACTCAAGAAGGTAAAATTCTTACTTTTCTTAGTGAAAAGTTGAATGATGCTAAGATAGAATATTTTTTCTATGATCAAGAATTCTATGCTATTGTTCAAGCTATGAAGAAATGGACACATTATTTGATACCGAGTGAATTTTTATTCTATACTGATCATAAGGATTTACAATATTTGGGTATTTAGAATAAGTTGAATCAAAGACATATGAAATGAGTAGAGTATTTGTAGAGTTTCACATTTATGATTAAGCATGAGAGTGGAGTTTCTAACCAAGTTTTTGATGCATTGAGTAGAAGAAGATCTTTGTTGGCTGAAATGAGAATTCAAGTTCTTGGTTTTGATGATATGAAACATTTGTATGAAAATGATCCTAATTTTTATGAGCACTAGAGAGTGTGCAAAGCACCTATTCCAAATCAATCAAGTAAGTATGAAGAATATTTCATTCAGGAAGATATGTTGTTCAAAGGTATCTAGTTGTGCATACTGAGAGGATCAATGAGGACTAATTTGATAAAGGAGAAACATAGTAGTGGTTTGGCTGGACGTTTTGGTATTGATAAATCTTTGAATTTTCTTAAAGAAAGGTATTTTTTGACTCAGTTGTATAGGATGTTCAGAAATTTGTGAAAATTTGTGGAGTTTGTCAAGTTGCAAAAGGAGTAAGTCAGAATATTGGTTTGTATACATCGATTATTATTCCTGAGAAACTTGGAGTGACATCAACATGGATTTTGGTCTTGGCTTATCGAGGACAACAAGAGGTAATGATTCCATTTTTTTGTTGTGGATAGATTTTCTAAGATGACACATTTTATACCATGTAGAAAAAATTCAGATGTACTACATATAGTAGATCTTTTCTTTAAGGAGATTGTCAGATTGCATGGATTACCAAGGACTATTATCTCTAATCGAGATAGTAAATTTGTTAGCTATTTTTGGAAAATACTTTGGTAGAAGTTGGATGCAGAGTTGAAGTATTGTTCTATATTTCATCCACAGACTGATGGACAAACAGAGATTGTAAACAAAATTTTGGGTAACTTTTTGAGATGTTTAGTTGGAGACACAACGAGTAATTGGAATTTGATTTTGGCACAAGAAGAGTTTACATATAACCATTTAGTAAATAGAAGTGTCGTATGAGGAAAATATTCGACCTGCAATCACTCACAAACATGAAATCGCTAGTGGGTTAGCATATGAAATTCAAGTGAAATGAAAGCAAGCAAGAAAACATAAAAGGTATCCTCATAGCATTGAATAGAGTGGAAACAAGTTGCAGGAAAGAGGCTTGTTTGATTTTCTCTCTTATGGGAATGTAAATGTGCTCTCTCGAACACAAATGCTATGGATCCCCAAGTGGATTGATTATGATCAATGCAAGATTAGATGAAGAGAGAAGGATTTAAGAACTAGTATGGAGTGACTAGTCTCAAAATTCTCCCAATGATTAAACTACTATAATTAGAATGCAAGACAATGCAAGAAACTATGATTGATTTTAGCCAAAAAGAAACCTAGCATGTGATTTCTAAGTGATTTAAGAATGGAAAGCATAAAAAATAGAAACTAAGAACATAAGCATGAAAATAACTATGGATTCTAAAGCAATTCTAGCATAATAACAATGCACAACGAGAAATGAAAATATGAGAGGAGAAGGCCTCTATTTATAGAGTTTTTGGAGAGAGGAAGAGGCTTGGATGAAGTGGCACCTATGTGGCATCCACATAAGAGCCACATAGGAGACACATAGACTTGAAAAGATGGCCAATTTTGAGTCAAAATTGGCATTTAATATTGAGTAGCTCAATATTTCAAAAGGGGAGACAAAATTGTAATGAATTAAAGAGGAATGGGTGCCCATTTTGGAGAGAATTTCCCCATGTGGGTGAGCATTCCATTAGCCTTAAAAAGGTTAGGAATCACCCATTAAGCATATTTAAAGGACAGTTAGGTGGGGAAGTATACTTAGGAAATGAGGTGATGGGAGTAGGGTAGGAATAGGGTAGGCTTTAGGGTAGGATTAATGGGTTCCTAGCTAGGGTTTTATGGTATTATTCAAATCAAATTTGAATAACTTATGGTTTAGAAGAGTTAGGAAAATGAAGGATTTAATAAATGTAAATTTATTAAAAGGGGAATTTCATGAGACAAATGTATTTAAATGAAATACATTAGAATATTATTTAAACTATTGATAAATGAAACTATTTAATTGATTGAATTAACTAGTTAGAGGAATAAGAGGGAAAATATTATTAATATTTTTGGACATCTACATTTTTCCCCTCTTTGATGTGGCGTCGCAAGTGATATTTTGTCAAAGACAAGAAAATGAGTTGCCCTAGAGGAAGAGGGTTTCTAGGAGTCATGCTAAAGCAATGATGGTATGGGGTTGTGCCCCCTCAAGAAAAGAACATAACGAAGATGACGTGGTGGAATTTTCTTGAAAAAGGATGCAATAGAAAGGAGGAAGAGAGAGGAGGGAATAAATAGAAGCCTTCTAAAATGCAATTATGAATGCAGCTAAGAATGAAAATGCAGCTAACTATCTTTGGGGATCCATTTGTGTGAAAAATATGGAGAGCACATCCAATTTTTGATATTGCAAAAGGATGTATGCATCAGGTGTTAGGAAACACAAATGATAAGATACCTTTGCGTGGACTAGATGCTCAAACAAAAGCACACTGCAACAAGATACATGTATCAGTAGTCACCAGTCACAATGCACCAAGATATAGCAGATCGAGGTAGTGGTGAATAGGTTTGAACTGACATAAAAAAGATAAAATCAATAAAGAAGGCCTCATGACCAAGAAATCATTCAATCCAAAGTTCTTGCCATGAAATAGGATTGATGTGATGAAGGATTTGATACGCTGACACCGGAAGGATGCATCTTGACGGGAAAGGATTGGATTGGATTTGATTTGATTTGATGGAAAGATATTCACTGGCAAAAGCTATGAAAAGGATGAGAAGCAAGGAGAGTTGATCTCCAAATTGATTTGGTAAAAACATGATTGTAGTCACAGTGATCAAACATTGCTAAAAATGTAACTATGCAAAAGGTTTATTGTAGGATGTTGGATGATTTTTGATTTTTTTAAATTTTGTTGGATTTTGTAATTTTAGGATTTTTTGATTTCTTTGGATCTTTTGGTTTTTTTTGCTTTTGTTGGATTTTGGGATTTTTAGGATTTTTTTTATTTCTTTGGATATTTTGATTTTTTTTTATGCATTTAAGTTGTATAATGGGATGATGAAGATGCTGAGGAGACTGGTGATAAGATGCACATGGGCTTGCAATGGTGGATGAGATGATGAGGATGCGCATGATGTTGCCCTAGTCAAGAAAGAAAGTGATTGTATTGATATGAAAGAATTGGATGCATACATAGAATATATTGAATTGGATAGGAAGGAAGAATAAATGGATGAACGGTAGAATGGATTAGAAGATAAATGGATTAAATAGAATTGAATATGAATTAATTAGAAGATAAATGGATTGGAAGAATGGATGAAGGAAGATGGATGTTATGATCGATGGAAAGTGAACATCAAGGAATGGTGGAGATGGGAAGATAGCTCAAAGGGGAGATAGATTGAGGGAATGGATGGATATAAATCCAAGTAATATGTGGAAAAAGGATGCCCCCATGCTAGAGGTTGAAGGGTGGAGAGATGGATTTTAATGGAATATAGATGGATGGAATGGATAGGATACGATAGTGGGATGGGAGAAGAGGAATGGGAGATGAAAGGTGGATACGCTAAAGTTTCCAAGGAATAGAATGCCCCCACTTAGGATAGGTCATGTGTGATGAGGCATTAGGATGAGGTAAATAAAGAAACTAAGTGAGGTAGAGGGCAGACAAGATGGTGGTTGAAGGATGGAGAAGGATGGAAGATGGGATGGTGGATGGGATAGGTGAAGGATGGAAGATAGGATGGTGGATAGGAAAATGGATCAGAAGCAAGTTGAGTAAGAAATTGTGGTTAATTACAGTGAAATGGAAGGCAAAGATGCAGATGGAATGGAGGATGAAAATGATGGGTGATGTAGAATTGGATACCAAGAGGGGTCCAAAAGCATGTATACATTTAAGATTTTTAAGTTTTTTTGTATTTTATCAACATCCAAAGGAGGATGGAGGAGGGGAAATGGACAAGACATGATAGGTATGGTAGACAATTGGGAGGACAAGAGAGATGGGGGAGTGGCTAGAATAATTTGCCCCCTAGTGCAGAGAGCAACAGGATGGAGGGATTACACATGATGCCTGTTTACCAGGTTTTCATCATGGTAGTTGTCCAAGGAGCTTGTTTTGCCAAGTGTTCACCATTGGACACTTATTTCTCTCTTCTTCTTTTTTTTTCCTTTTTTTTTCCTTTTTTGGAGGGAGTTTTATGGATGGGAAAAGAATGAGGAGATAGATGAAGGACTCAAGCATCAAGTGTGATATCAAGGTAATAGGATCCCATTTGGAGTGATCACTAGATGTTGGTACAACCTTATTTGGGATGAGTGGCGTATGCAAAAGGCATGTATGAGATGGTTATGATGGCTGATGAATGTGAGATGGCAGGTAGGAAGCATTTAGACAAAATGGTGGAAAGTGAGTAGGATGGGGGGACACGCTCAGGATCAACATTGGCACATGTTGTAAGGAGTGTGGAAAGAGTGGATTTGAAGGGCATGGTCAAAGTGGATGCGATGGAGGAAGCATGGTAGATATTTTTGGGACATAAGGACCCAAAATAGATTTAAGTGATGGCGGAGAGGAATGCAGAGATGGAGGAGTAGCAACTTCGGATGCCATTTTGGATTTTTCTTTGAGATGCATTTCATCTCTTTTCTTTGGGATCCACATAGTTTGTGATTTTGCTTTGTTGGGCCTTTGTGGCCTGTGGGATGTAGTGTATTTTTCGATTGAAAAGGTCTTTGTTGGAGCATGTCGTTTGAAGTGGACATGACAATCTTTAGATTGTGGCTATTTAGCTTTATGCATTTTTGAATTAGCATTCAAATTGTATAGAGTATAATTGGAAGGGATATGAGAAGATGTATGAGATGGAGAGATGGAGGTAGGATTCTAGATGGGGCATGTGGGTATGTGTCTTTGTTGATCCTGATTGAAAATTTAGGATGTGGGATAAGATAGAGGATGATATTTTGGGATATAAGGGCCCAAAATGGATTTTGTAGGTGGAGGATATGAAATGGTTGAATTTGGGACATAGGGACCCAAAATGGATTGAGAGGATGAAGGAGGAATATGGTAGGCTATCTTGGGTTGCAATGATAGGGGAGGAGGGATGGCATTAAATTTCTTGGAGGAACGATGGGAAGAGGTAATGGTGGGTTTGCAAGCATGTTTAGACTGGGCATTAGTTGTACCAATAGTTTTGGATGAAGGGCCTTTAGATGTGCAACCGAGATCACAAGATCATGGATGTTCTTTGGAAGAGATGGGCTCCAGTATACCTTGTTCATTTAGACCTAGGCCTTTGCCTTGATAATTCCATTTTTTTGGCATTCGATCCAAGATAGGGTATTTATTTCTTAGGGAACCAGATGCGATTCCATTATTAGGGGGAGTGTAAGTGGTGGATATGAAACTTATTTCTTCTGCTTCTAGTGGACCGCCATGGATGAATGTAAGTGGACTAAGGGGATAGAGTGATGGTGGTGGGAAAGTTTGGATTGGAGGTGAAAAAGGATCATGAGGTGGAGGGGATGGGATGCTCTGATCTTGACTTAGACTGGGTAGTGGCTCTTGAGATAGAGAAGGTAGAATGACGAGATCTGGATTGGGAGGGTGCATGAAAATGGATTATGAGATGGAGGAAGTGTGATGGGAGGATCTTGATCTATATCAACAGATATTTCAACATGCTTTCGGAAAATATCTTGACATGATTGGATTGGTGTGGATGGTGTGATGGGGGATGTATGGATGGACTCTTCAGATAGAGGGGATAGAAGAATGGGAGATTCTGTAATTGAGATAGAGGGAAGATGGGTGGACTTAGGAGAGTCACTAGATGGGGTGTCGATAATGTCGGTAGGATAAGATGGGATGGGGATTGGATGGACTCAACGGATGGGGGGACTTTGATGGTGTTAGGAGATGGAAAAGGATCAGTAAGTAAAGGAATTGGAAGGGAAATGATAGGTGTGGGAGATGGAAGAGGAATGATGGGTGATAAAAGGGCCTCATCACAAATGGCTTCACACGGGGGACTGATATGAATTGGCTCATCAACTTTAAGAGATGCATTTTGTGATGGCTTCCTTGTGAAACTCCTTAGAGACTTACATATCAGTGGCAAAGGATTAGCATATGTAGATGGTTGGGAGCTAGCGTAGTCCAAATATGAAGGTGTGGAA
Source organism: Thuja plicata (assembly GCA_018584345.1). Taxonomy (NCBI): domain Eukaryota; kingdom Viridiplantae; phylum Streptophyta; class Pinopsida; order Cupressales; family Cupressaceae; genus Thuja; species Thuja plicata. Next base: position 134,368 of record MU223734.1, read on the forward strand.
ATGGCTTGTGAACTTGGTTGAATGAATGATGGTGTAGAATCTGGTATAGGAGATGGCATGGCTAGATAGTTCACATAGGTAGGCATGGAGGTGACTTGTGGATTGGATTGA
>MU223734.1:134898-162082 GCA_018584345.1 Thuja plicata
GGCATAGTGTATTGAGGTAGAATGGATGGGGATATGATAGATGGATGTGGGGTTATAGAATTGACATGGAAATCTGGTTGAGATGAGGAATGTGAATAGTTTGGAGTTGGGTTAGTGTGAAGCATGTATGGGTTGGATGGATTTGGTTGATTTGGAGGAATGGTTTGAGAGATGGTACTTGACATATATTCTTGATGGTCCTTAACCATTTTTTGAAACCAATCCGTGTTCATGATGTTTAGATGAGGGGTTTTTGGAATTGGTTTATAATATGATGCGGATGAAAATTTTGATTAAGAGTGGATGAAGTGAAATACTTGAGGATGGATGAAATATCAACCTATGACTTAGGAGAAAAATTTGGACTTTGTTTGATTGATTTGATTTGATTGATTTTGATTGATGTTGGATGTGATTTTGGGTTTGAATTTGGATTAAAAAGGTTGACACAAACCTATGTGAAACAAGACCCTATGATGGTGCAAACAAAGGATTGATTTGGATGATGATGTGATCTTCTACTTAGAGATAGACTTATGATCCCAAGAAAAATAGGATATAACTTTGAGATGGACTGATGTTCTCAAAGAAATAGGATTCAAATGGATGTTTGCTAATGATGAGGGTTTGTGCAACACTTTGATAAATATTTCAACCTAAGATTTGAGATGAAAATCTGTGATGAAGGTATGAAAGATGAAGCTTGATTTGATTTGATTTGAACTTTATTATTATTGGATGTGGGTTAATCAAGATAACCAAGATTAAAGTCCAAGGATTATGATGGTGCTCCTAAGCCAATAGGTAGAATATTTGATGAATATTGGAATGATACGGAGATGTGGATGAAGATTTGAATGAAGAATGGGTCAACCTTAGAATAAAAATGAGAGATTTTGGAAGAAAAAGGGAATAATTAACGGTGATTGGTTTGGATGAAAAGGAAGATCAATTGTAATATTTTGATAGAATGATATGAGATTGACAAGTGGATTGGATTAGAAGAATGATGATCTGGTTAAGTTGGATGAAAGATGAATGATTAGATTGGATTGAGAAAGAGGATGTTGATGTGGATTAGAGGAATGATGATTCGATTAAGTTGGAGGAAGATGAATGATTAGATTGGATTAAGAAAGAGGATGTTGATGTGGATTAGAGGGATGATTAGGATGAGGATTAGGATGATTGTGGATGTTTAGGATGGAATGATTAGAATGACTGAGAAGAATAAAAATGACTTGGAAGAGGTGATTAGGATAAGAATTTTGATGATGATGATGAAGAAATGGGTCGGTGCGAAGATGAAAATGTAGGATTTTGACTAATTTTGGACTCTTTTAGTCGATTTATTCATTGGCAAGAACTGATTTTCAACATACATCAAAGACATTGACTATGCTAAGTATACCTTGACTCATATTTTGGGAATAAATGACATTTATTGAAGACATGTGTTTGAAAATAGTCCTGGAAGGGACAAAGCAACCTTGTAGGAGACAAGAAATTGTGACAAATTTGTATATTGGGTATTTCATTTATTTATGTTCAAGTGACTCTTTCAAGCCACTTATGTTTTCACATGGTTTAACACAACGAAGATAGTACAAACAATAGCTACCTTAAAGAATTGGATTTGCATGAAATATTATAGGCCCATTTCTTGGTAGTCCTTTGGCTCACACATCATGTCACCCCCGGAAGGGCACCCATGTTTTTGCCTTTTGCCAGGTATTGTTGCGGTGCTACGAAGATCTCTTTCGCAACACAATACATTGGGACACATATGATGGGAATCTTGGTGGGAGAATATTCCCTCCCCTTGTACTATAATAAGTCACCATTCAGAGGTGAATTAGGTAGGCTACTAATTTATAGTTGTGAATAAGATTCGTGGCATCCCTGCAATCAGTTTGTACAGTGTGACTCACTTAAGAGCCTAGTTCAACCATGCCAGTATGTTGAGGATATTCACTCAGTATGGACTACCATTGAACATGACCTGCCTGAGCTTGAAGGGATAAAGTAGACCTTTGGGTCACACCTTATTTCTATACCGGCTGAAGGGATTTACCGGTTTAAGGTCATCCTCTAAAGGGGAAGCGCACCCTCTAGACAAGCCTCTGTATAAGCTAGATTAAGCTAAGATTTCTCTTCACCCAAGTTCCATGAAGGTGAGGGGAGAGGATATGACTATAGATTAATCATAGCGTCATGTAAATTAAAGGATCTATCTAATGAAAAATAGATCAAAAGAAGTGTTGAAAAACACTTCTTCAAAGACACCAAGAAGAGTTCATTTTCCAAATTGAACCTAATTAGCAAATAAGTGTTTTCTACCTAAGCAAAAGACACAATAGTATGTTTAAACATGCAATTTCAATTTATTTCCCACATAGAAATAGGAAAGCATGTAAAATGTGTGTTTATTTGCCTTAATTCATTCAAGAGTTGTGAAGTTCATTCCCTTATGAATTCAAGATTAGATGTGGTTAATTCCTTTAAGAAACATGCATTCAAAGACTAGTGTTTAAATCATACAAGTTCATTCTCAAAATCCATTAAAATCCAAGGAAACCAGCATGAAAAATACTAGTAATCTTTAAAGTCTTCAACCCTCAAATGCTAAAAAAAGGGAAATAGATTAGTAACACTTGATTCCTGACAATATGCTGATTTCTGATTCCTGAAATTTGACTAAGTCTAAAATTTCTTAAAAATCCTCAAACACTAGATTCTGCATCTTAACTCCTATGACGCTGAAACCACTCTCAAACATCATGGAAGTATATATTTAAAATATATATTAAAGTATATATGTCACTTATACTTAAATGATATATTTTAAATACAGACCTGGTGCTGAAATTAGTCTGAAGCATGCATAAAAAATTTCAAAAAATCATTCAATAAATACCCATCTCTCAGAACTAATTTAAATTGTAAGAAATGTGTAGACGGCAGTTTAGAATGCAGACGCTAGTTTAGTGTAGACGTTGGTTCAGCACAGACACCGGTTCAGCACAGATGTCGGTTCAAAGCACAAACGCCAGTTTAGCACAGACATCAGTTCATCCCCGATGTCGGTTCAGAGTGCAGACGTCGGTTTAGCAGAGATGACAGTTTATCAGAGATGATGATGTATCTCAGAGATGCTGATTTAGTGTTTTGGCACAGACATCAGTTTAGGGTTTTGGCACAGACACTGATTTAGTGTTTTGGCATCTGCGCAGACGTCTCTGCATAAAATGTAGATGATGATCTGCGAGTTTGGTGAGATTTAGAAGAAATAGACAAGAAATTAGAAGGTGTTTAGGGACGTGGGTCCCACCGAGTGTGCCCGAATGTAGTATGAGGAAAATATTCAACCTGCAATCACTCACAAACATGAAATCGTTAGCAGGTTAGCATATGAAATTCAAGTGAAATGAAAGCAAGCAAGAAAACATAAAAGGTATCCTCATATCATCGGATAGAGTGGAAACAAGTTGCACCCAAGAGGCTTGTTTGATTTGTTCTATTATGGGAATGTGAATGTTCTCTCTCAAACACAAAGGATATGGATCCCCAAGTGGATTGATTATGATCAATGCAAGATTAGATGAAGAGAGAAGGATTTAGGAACTAGTATGGAATGACTAGTTTCAAACTTCTCCCAATGATTAAACTACTATGATTAGAATGCAAGACAATGCAAGAAACTATGATTGATTTTAGCCAAAAAGAAACCTAGCATGTGATTTCTATGTGATTTAAGCATGGAAAGCATTAAAAATAGAAACTAAGAGCATAAGCATGAAAATAACTATGGATTCTAAAGCAATTCTAGCATAATAACAATGCACAATGAAAGATGAAAATATGAGAGGAGAAGGCCTCTATTTGTAAAGTTTTTGGAGAGAGGAAGAGGCTAGGATGAAGTGGCACCTATGTGGCATCCACATAAGAGCCACATATGAGACACATAGACTTGAAAAGATGACCAATTTTGAGTCAAAATTGGCATTTAATATTGAGTAGCTCAATATTTCAAAAGGGGAGACAAAATTGTAAGAAGGAATTAAAGAGGAATGGGTGCCCATTTTGGAGAGAATTTCCCCATGTGGGTGAACATTCCATTAGCCTTAAAAAGGTTAAGAATCACCCATTAAGCATAGTTAAAGGATAGTTAGGTGGGGAAGTATACTTAGGAAATGAGGTGATGGGAGTAGGGTAGGAATAGGGTAGGCTTTAGGGTAGGATTAATGGGTTCCTAGCTAAGGTTTTAGGGTATTATTAAAATCAAATTTGAATAAATTATGGTTTAGAAGAATTAGGAAAATGAAGGATTTAATAAATGTAAATTTATTAAATGGGGAATTTCATGAGACAAATGTATTTAAATGAAATACATTAGAATAGTATTTAAACTATTGATAAATGAAACTTTTTAATTGATTGGATTAACTAGTTAGATGAATAAGATGGAAAATAATATTATTAATAATATTAATATTTTTGGATGTCTACAAGAAGTACTGGAAATAAACCTTTTGAGATTGTTCATGGCACACAACCGAGAGGTATATCAGACTTGAGAGACATTGTTGCATAAGAGAAAGTGAATGTTGAAGCAGAAAAGTTTGTTGAATTCATGAAGACAATGCATGGGGATGTAAAATAGAAGTTGGAGAAAAATAATTAGAAATACAAGGATAGTGTAGATAGATTAAGGAGACATAAAAATTTTGAAGTTGGTGATGCAGTAATGGTTCATTTGAAGAAAGGAAGATTTCCTATTGGAACTTATGGAAAATTGAAAATGAATAAATTTGGACCTTGCAAAATAGTAGGAAGATTTGACAATGGAAATTCTTATGAAGTGGAATTGCCTGATGACATGTATATACCACCCATATTAAATACTTCATACTTGTATGAGTATCATGAACCTAATGAAGAAGTGACAGTACCGAGTGATTATCCTAAGAAGTAGATAGAGGAAGTTGAACAGATTTTGAAACAGAGAGTTGGCAAAAATACAAGGGGAAAGGAATACATGGAGTATCTGATAAAATGGAAGAACAAATCGATTAAGGACTCATCTTGGATTTCTTAATCTAAGTTGGATTAATTTTAGGTTGGACTTGACACATGATTCATGGAATCATTTCTTTTAACCCAATGTGTCTGATGCAGGAGCATCTTGGGTTCTTTGGAAATCCTGATCAACCAAAAAGATGTTTTCTTTTGTTCTTTATCTTGTTGGGAGGCTAATAGGTAAAGTGCTCAATAAATATTGTTGCCTGGTTACTTGTTCCTTCTTTCTTTACCGACGAGTCTCAGTGAATGTTGGCTTCTTGGTGGGTTCTTTCCTTGAGTAATTTATGTTGCTCGGTCATCTTCTTACCAAGTTGTTCCTATTGATCAATGATCTTCTTACTGAGATGTTTATCCTGATCTGGTTGAATTCTACATTTAGTTTCTATGGCATAATTTATGTGGGGTCTCTCACTGGGATATGCGTGGACCTCAATTTGGGTCTTTATTTGGGATTTGAGTGCCGACCTCTTTGGTGGACTCTTATATATATATATATATATATACACATATATATATATACATATATATATATATATATGTATATATATATATATGGTTATGTGTTCTTAGTTTAGCAGTCAGTTAGAGGAGTTTGGTGTCATCTTGTGATAGAAGATTTAGTGTTAAGATATATGACCTCCCATGTATGCATATCATTCTATAATTCATTTGAATGTATAAGGAAAAAACTAGGAAGGCCTAACAGCCTGACATGTATTGAGTTTGATCAATTAATGCAAAGATATACTATTTCTTCTCTCCTTATTGTGTTCTTACTTCCATGTGGTTCTGCAAGGTGGTCTGGATAGTTGGGAGTGCCTTGGGCCCCTGTTCTCCCTACCCTCCTTGATTTAATACTTTACTCTAGATGGGAGATATTTCAGAGCTTACATATACCATTTAGTAATGTTGAATCATTTTAGGAACAAAATTTCTATTTCTTTTCCTTTTTACCTGGTTTCTTTGTTAACTGCTAGCATATATGATCACAGGGAGAACTCTTCCAAGAATAGAGTCTTGCATCAAGTTCCCATTCTTCTCATTTTTTAGCACCTAAAGAAAAGGGATTCTTTCTCTCCCCCTATTGACCCCTTTATGTCTCAGGAGGATGAGAGTTTTGAGGAGAATGAATGTGAAACTGAAAAGGATGTGGATGATCCAACTCCTCCCCTATCCAAAAAAATCAATTGCGATTCAAAGTCTCACACTTTTGGGTCTTCAAAGGGAAAGGGTCTTTTTATTTCCCCCTCTTCTGTGAGGTTAAAGATGAGTGTTTGTGTTGATTCTAAGGGTTTCAGTCCTCAACATGGGTATAGGGGATTTAAAATACTATCTGTATGTGTGCTAAACCTAGAGAGTCCCCTATCTACACTACTTGTAAGAAATATAAGGAGGAATATAGCCCTATTAAAAATAGATTTCTTATGGATTATGAAATTTCCCCTAAGCATGATGCCCCTATCTCTCTTGTTCAGTAAGAGCCTTCTATGTCTAAGAAAGATAATGATGATGATTCATGGTCGAGACTAGTAGAGTTTAGTGCCTAATATTTTACCCTAAGGAAGAGAAGGACATTGGGGTTTTAGAGAAATCTAAACATAGCTCAGTTTACTCATTTAGAGTTACTATATGGGCATTCAAATAAATTAAAATTATACATCTCAAGTAAAGAGCCCTCTCTTCTAGGTTTGATGAAATGAAAGCTAAGGATAGTGAGGCGATGAACTCCAAGAGAGTCACTATTGTCACCACATTGACTTTAGATTAGATGAAGGATAAAAATGGTTTTTCTCTTTTGAATGAGGAGGAGAAGAATAGGACTGGTGACTATCTTTCTCAGAATGTTGGAGTGATAGATAATGCCAAAGAGTATTATCATAGCTATAGGATGATGAATTCCTTAGTTGAAAATATGATTGCTCTTATTACCAGATTGGAGAACATGCACCAGGAGAACATTGTGATTGATCTGGACCAGGATAAGGGTACTTCTACTAATGGGATAGAAGAACATAGCATAAGGGATAATGCCAGCATTAAGAAATAGTTAGTTCCCCTTCCCCAAGACATTATAGATTTGAAGAAAGCTTCCCTGGGTATGAGTGAGATTGAAGAAGAGGTCATTGAGACCTTGAATAGTATGGGGTAGTTCTTTGTTCTTTTTGTGTTTTTTATGTCTAGTATCTTTCTCTCTCATTGGCATTGTGCTAGCTTTTTTCTAGGGGCAAGGTGGTCTTGTGTTGTTTAGCTCTAATTTTCTTCCTTGTGATTCCTAGTTTATTTTTCATATTGTTGAACTTATTTGAAAATCTTATTTAATGTATCTTTACAGGGTTTCACGTGCCTTCAAAAAATTCTTCTTCCTTAATCAAAAATATTATTGTAATGTCACTATAAGGTCAATCATGAATTATTGATCCACTAGATATGCATGCTCAAAACTAAATAAAAAGGTTATAATTAATCTTTTACTATATGATAGGGTATTACAACATGAACCCAAGGGTTTTGAATATACATAAGCCATAAGAATATGTTCAATAGGAATTCTATATTCACTATCTTTCCCTAAAACCTATGCAATGACATTTATTTAATAGTCATCAAAACTACATCCATTCCTTTTCATCATCAATTTTCTCATGACAACTCTTAGGTCAATGGATATACATTTTGTAGATTTAAATTTGTATTGTTGGTCATGTTTGTTGAAAGAACCATATTTAATATACTATTGCTAACTATATTTGAACCTATTCTAGCCACATGAACATTCTACTTTCCACATTTATTAACACCTCACTAAAATCAATCTTTCCCACAAGCTCAAGGAGTGCCTTAGGTTCCACTAAGCCTCCCCTATGGGGGGTCAAGAGATGTTGATTTTATTACTTTTAATACTAATCCCTAACTCAAAATTATTTTCCTTATGTCTTAAGCCCTACCATTACATGGTGGCATGTTGTCATCCTGGAACATCATCTTGGTCCCCCAATGCCACGGTCTTTTGGGAGGCAATGGAAATCAGATCCTTCCAAGGATAGATTGTGTGCATTAAAAATGAAGCCTTTATAATTATCAAAGAATGGTTAGCATTAAAATTATCTCATATTCCCTCAATAGTGAGTCGAGATTAACCACATAGATTGTGGAGGTACAAGGAACATATGAAAAATTGAGTGCTAGTTAAAATTTCCTTTTCCCATCGAATCACATTTATTTTGAAGATAGTTAGGAAACTCTCGTGGGTTTTAAAGAACATTTAACCTCAGCAAAAATTAGCCTAAATATGATCAAAGGGATTCCCTACCAACCAAAAGGGCTAAATGGTAAGGAATTAGTGGGTTTTAGTGGTAGGGGATAGAAAAATAAATAAAAAGACTTCATTGATTGGATAAATAATAGCTTCCTCACAAACCATATAGAATAAACTAAATGTACTAAGAGATCAATGAAGGAACATGAAGGAAATAACTTAATGATCTTATTTTCACATGGACATTTTATACCCTAAAGATAAAATGCACAGCCTTAGGGAAAATAAATCTCATCCATCCCTAAAAGGAATAAATGTGAAGGTTAAGGGATTTAGAGAATAAAAGTGAGGTAGAATAGTTATTAATATTTATGAATCTAAAATATTTAAAGAAGAAGAATTTCATTTTAGGTCTAAGAACAACAGTGTTATTTCTAAAAAATATAATTCATTTTAACATTGTAAATTCCTCCCACAAACATGTAGTCTTGTTTAGTCCTGTATAGAGCTAAATATTATTTAAATATTTTATTCAACAAAAAATTTAGTTACTCTTGTTAGGAATAATAAAACTGAGAGGGGGGGGGTGAATCAATTGTATACCAAATATTTAAAGTTTAAAACTTAAGATCAATTACTCAATGCAAATCTGAACACTTAAAGAATAACACCATAACACAATTATTTTTTGTTGAAGAAAACCCTGTTAAGGGAAACAAAATTGGTTGGAATTAACACCCACAAATAATGCACTATAAATATTGTATCTATGTTAGAAGATAGCCCTATTAGGAGTTGATTATTATATCTAGTAAAAAGAACCTATTAAAGGAGAAACCTTGCTAGGGGTCTTCTGAACCTTGTTACAATTTTAATGAAATGATGAGCTCACTACCCAAGGACATTTCCCAAAGTCAAGGTTAAATCCACCTTCTAAAGGTTAAAACCATATTCTAGATCCATTGTCCAAGGAGAAGTATAAAAGTATACTTATAATAGTGAGATAACTGATAGCAACTTTATTTTCCTATATAGTTCCAATGAAGTGCATTAAAAACATATTCAGTTCTCTATATCTAGAAAAACTCACATCCATATGATCACATCATCCAATCCATGCCTTTTTACATCCTCTACTTTCTTTTATACAAATAACAACAAGCAATTAGGTCAGCCTATTAAGACTTCCCGAATGCACAAATAATTACATAGACCATTTCTAAGATAGACACGGTACCTTACAGAAGTAAATAACATATAAAAATCATCAGTTACATGCCAAGATCTGTAGTTTACACTCTCCATTCACTAATCACATTACATCTATGTGGTTGGCCCCGAATAGGTCTTTGACCAGTCCACATGCTACATCTGACGTCATCAAGAATCCAACAACCCAATAATCACAAATAATGTTCTCCCATGTATCTTCTATCATGCCGCAAGCTCACATACCATAACTTATGCTCACATCCAAGTTTTTCCAAAAAATCAGAGACCATCTGTGTCATAATCCTCTGTCACTATTATATAACCAATCTTCACCAAAAAGTCTATAACTCATGCAAACTGTAATATTAAATCTAGCAACCTTATATATAAGGTTTAAATACTTCCCACTACACAAATCTATTCTCTCATATAATAAAGCACCATACATTATCTGTACACAACTGTCTATCTTTCCTGTACCTATAATAACTAGTCTTTCTAAAAATTCTAATGCAAACAAATGAAACATATGTTGATATCAATGACAAAACATGAATGTCAACACCTCCAAAAATAAAAATTAAAACAATCTCCCCCTTTGGAATTGATGGAAAAATATGTGAAAAACCATCAACCTAAAAGTAGCTTTCTTCAAACAAATTTCTCAATATCCTCTTCACAGCTTCCCCTAAGGCAGTAAGGATTTTTAACCTGAATCTCTCCCCCTTTGAAATCAATGGAAAAGGGTACCATAATTCTTATCTTTCTCTAAATATCCCACATCTACAAGTTATATCTCTTTCAAATCTTCATGCCTATTACAAACCAGGTGCTTGATCACCCAAATATGTTATGTTGTGCTCCTTTGATCACTCCCCCTGAGGAGTAGATCCAAGCATCAAGTACAAAGAGTAATATACCTCTAATAACTACTGGACTGATGCATTCCTTCATCATCTATCTTTCATAAGGAGGGGTTCTCACCCAAATCATGTAATGCCTAGCTAGGGAACTCAAGAGAGATTAACCTAAAACATATTACTAAGTTTGTAGAATAATATGTTTTAAAGAGTTTACAATTGATAAAAAATAATAATGCGGAAGAAATATAACATAAGACATGTACCTACTCCTAAATGAAACTCATTTATAGATTATAAATCTCAAGGGTTATGTTGGTACTCTCAAATTTTATAGAAATTTGGAGTGACCAATTAAAAATTTCTCTAAGGCAAGGTGAGTACCCCTAAAAATCTTTTTGAAGAGGCCTAATTTAAGTGCAAATAAAAAGACACCTAGTGATTATTATGTGAAATGACTTGGGGAAAATTTTCACCACCTACCATGCAGTAAATATAGTGGGTCACAGCTTTCAGATGTCATATTTGATGTGTTTTGAACATATCCATTTGCAGGTGTTTGCCTAAATCTGCATTTTGCATATTTCTTGATTTTATCAAATGACCTACTTTGCATGCTAGTATTTGTGGTCAGATTAAGACTCATGACATAAGGATTATTCTAAGGTGTTTTAGGCATGAGAGAGAATCTCCATTTCCATTTTCAAATCTAGATGTGAGTGCAAATGATAAGCTCTCTGAAGCATTTTTATTTGCAATTTATATTGATTCTTAGAGTGAAATGCAGAACAACAAAGTACCCTACTTTGGGGTCCCACAATTTGTATCCATTTGAATTTCATGGATAATTGAATGCTCCCCTATATTGTAATCTTGACAAGGCTCCCCCATGAAATTTTAAGACCTTGGTCAATCCATCTGATTGGTTTGCTCAGCAAATTCCAAATCAGATTTATGCAGTGTTACTGATTTTGAAATCAAAAAGTTGGTAAGAGGCTGACTTTAGGGATTCATATTGATTGACCAGTTGATGATCAGAACAAGATAATATGAATTTTTATTCTTTTCATGTAAGTGAATCTATAACCAGGGTTTTAGATCAGGAGGCATTCATCTGATAGGTTTGTTAGGCCAGATCCAAACAAGACTTATTCTAATTTGAAATTTGTACAACAATGATTCTCTCTAAGGGATCAACTTTGCAGGTTCACATTATGGTGCCAGATTAACAAAGTAACAAATTAGTTAACTCGTTATATTCCTTTCATGTAAATTTATCTTCATGTTCAGTGAAAAGGCCTCAAGGCATAGTTTTCTATGTTTACAAGAGTGGATCTAAATGCAATTTATGATCTTTTTACAACTACATTTACAGTTTTTCAGGATGACAAAGTTTGATCATTAATATTTTACACATCGAGTTGAATCAGACAAATTTCTTGTGCATTCATGCTTAGTGTGCTCTAATGAATCAATTTTCCAAGTGATGGGTTCTCAGGATTTGATTTAGTATTTTTCTAAGTTGCATTTTGACAAAGTTTTATTGTGTTTCAACGTATCCAGTTGTAGAATGAATAAGTTTTGTTACTTTGAGTATGAATATCTCTTGATTATGATGTCATCACATTTTTCCATTTGGTGACCATACTCAGGTATCAAAGGTCTACAGATCTGCATCTTTCCATTGGCCTCAGGTGGTCATTTTGTTAGTTTTTAAGAATAGCACCAGAGGTCACTCACCATATTTTGGTCATGTTGTAAGGATATAAGAAGTGCAGGATGCCAAATATGAGAGCTTCAACAAGAAAATGAAAAATATTCACACTATCCTAGATATTTTAGAGCTGGAGATGCAGTGCTACAAAGTGTCTTTGCTAAGTATCTTCTACCAAGTAGAGGGTGCACCTACCATTCTTTATATACCTTTTGTTTGTATTTATTTGGATAAGCCTATTTAGAATGGATTTCAAATTATGATGGAAAGAATAGAAGTGAGGAATTCATGGTTCATTCTTATAATGGTGGTCCTGAGAGAGAAAATCACAAGTCAACCTTATAATATTGGATGTGATACCAACTGGTTAAACAAAATTTTCCAATGGAAATTGACATGCAAAACTTAAAGCAAATGCAATCTACAGAGGTTAAGCAAGTTTATACAATATTTTCCATGCACTTCACCATAACTATGCAAGGATGATAGGATAAGATTTAAAAAAATTTCAATCAAATGCATATTGGTAGATGAATAAATGTCTTGAGCTGGTGTAAAGAAAGGAACTTGCACAAGTATAGGTTGAAAAACCTGCGCACTTTGCTGGAGGAGAATGTGTATGGAAAAAAAAATGACTCATAAACTTTCAAGAAAATTCCATTGGAAGGTATATGTTTACCAAAGCTTGCATAGAAGACATGAGAGCATAAGGAGGTAATGCAATATGCCAAGAAGGATACGTTTGAAAATAAAGACCAAAAATTTAGAAATCTTTCAAGAAAATTATAATTTGTAGGTGTAAACCCTAACTACCATAGCCTTGCCAAAGCCCAATGGCTGTGAAGACTATGGAGTGAGAGACTACGCATTAGATGAAGTATAAAAATTGCATATTTTTTCTTAGTTCGCTGCACATGTTTCTTGCCTTAGATGTTTGTGCATGGAAGGGAAGATGTCTGTAAAAGGTTTGAAAGGGAGAAGGATTGTGCATTGCAAGGAGAAATAAAGTTGCGTGAAGATTGTAAAAAAAGACACTAAAAACTCCAATTAAATGCCTTGGCAGACATAAACCAAAGGTTATGCATAGTGTGGAAATAAAAGACCCACGTATGAGTTAAAATTTGAGGCTTACACAGAGGTATGTGAAAATTTTTATAATATTACCAAGAAAATATAGTTTAACAGGTGTGAAACCAAATTCTACAACCATTTAGAACAATGGAAGTCTATGCAAGTTAGAGGAGATAGGTTGTGAAAAAAATTTCATGCAAATGAAGTTGGCAGGTGTTATAGCCAAGTGCCACATCAAATGAAAAGGATGTTAGAAGTTGTGTCAAACACCAAAGAGGAGGTTCTGCAGTATGAGAAATAAGCCACACATGGTTAGGAGAATGGAAGCCCCATGCGAAAAGATAGAAGGAAATAGATCATGCGCAAGGTCAATTTTATGGGTAAAAAGGGTTGGGGATTAATCCCACATTTACCAAGTACTTTATTTGGGTGATGTATTTATAGTAAAGCACACAGAGTATTATATGAAGTAAACAAAAGGAAGCTCTTGGTGAGCATGCTCATGGGGAGATGGAGATTGACATTGACTTGGTCAAAGACAACAAGTTTTTGGCGAGTGGGCTGGTTCAAACTTTTAAAAAAACATGGAGAATTATCTCACATGCATGGAAATATTGAGTTATAGAATTTTTATTTACAAAAATCCACAGAAGCTAATTTGAAGATAAGAGCTAGAGAGCTCTTAGTGTGCATAGATGCTTGGGGTAATGGTGATCACCCCTGACTATGTCAATGCCAACCAAATTTTGGCACACAGAGAGATAAAATTTAAAAACCTTGTATAACAATATCCCACATTGATGGGAAAATGGACATCCAACAAGCTTATAAACAAAAGTGCTCACAATGTTAAATGAAGAGAAGAGAAGGAAGCTCTAGGCGATATGCTCGGTAGAGCTTCTTGGTGACTATGCCTAGATAGATGGTGACCTTGGAGGAAGAAAAATAGGTTTTGATGGGGCTCAAAAAGATGATGTGGTAGTGGAGGAAGCATATTATGCATGCATTCTGAGGCATAGGAGACCAATGGTAGGCACAATGCCTTTGCCAAAAGATCATCAAGGTCATTTCATTAACATGGTGGGGATGACAGTGGGGAAGACTGAGGTGGATGGTGACATCGCAGGATCAAAGCACATGCATTTGAGATAGGCATGAATCCCAAGGCAGAAGAATTGACAGTTGGTGCAATGCCTTCAAGGGAAGATGATCAAGATCATCTCATCAAGGGATCATGTCTGGCTAACACGTGGCAGTGTGCTAGATGGTGGGAAAGGTAGAGGAGGATGATGTAGGCACCCAGTAGACTTTCACTCTAGTCATGAGGTGACACGTGCCATGATATGGCATAGTCTAGGCGAAATAGGATACAAATAAGGTAAAAGGTAGTGCAGAAATTAAAAGAAATTAAGAGATTAATATGCCAAGGCGAATTAATGTGCAAAGGTAAAGTGAAGTGTAAAAATTAATAATTAAAATAGACTATTAAAATGCAAATACAAAATTATGCACAGGAAATATTATTAAATCTGTATAGGATTACTAAAGAAATAAGGAAATAAAAGGAAATTATCTGCATTTTCAAAGCATAGAAGGTATATTAAATCTTCACAATTCTTTTGAAAGTATTTCTATTTTCACTTGTAAATAAAAGAATATTCTTGGGAAGGTGATTTGAAGTTTTAAAGGCAAGGGGCGTTCCCAAAATTTTCAAATTTTGAGAAAATAAAATAAGATTCTGGAAGTTGAAGAGGGGATCAATTTTAAATATTTTTGGGGAATTGACAGGTGTCTATGGAAAGAGAAATGAGGAGTTCTCTCTCTTCCCATGTATTCTATTTTTATAGATTGTGCAAAGGTTCCAATTTCCTGGTCTCCATAGAGAGTTTTAGATTGCTGGCTCCAAGAGGTTCTAGTTTGTTTTGGTTCCATTTGGGATGTATTCTTTTACCGTATTAGAGGTGTGTTGATATAGAATAGAAATTCATTGGTATTTTGCATCTTATTGAGGTGGTATATGTATGAATGCAAATTTGTGTACAGTAATGTGATTCTTCACATTTAATACAAGAGTCCAAATTCAAATCTCTCCTTGGTGTCTATCTTTGGAATTCTAAATTTTCTTATTCACTACATAGATGTTATCTATGTATATGTCATAAGTCTTTAGTTCTGACCTGGGATTAGATTAAATGATGTTATGGATGTGACATAGGTTTAACTGATTGTCTACAGAAGGATTTTTATAAGAAGTATTGATCTTGATTAATTATGTTTATGTCTTGGAATCTATGCCAGAAGTTGGTTATTGTATTTCTGACTTTTCCTAAAGGGGATTGCTCAATGGATAATGCACTAATCATTGAGTAGTATCTTTTGTAATGATGCATGTTTAGCTTGGTCTTGTCTATGTTATACAAATTTAAATATAAACTCCAACATATCTGATGTTTTATGTGGTTGTGTGTTCTACCAATCTCATGCTCCACTTCATGGTCGACGTTTAATGGGGATTAGTGGGTTACCTAGTATCTCCTGGTTGTGTTGAGCCTATATAAGATCTCTGCCTGATTAAGTCCTCACAAAATATTTGAAGGTGTTGAAGGGTGTTCCCCCTTGGTTATGAAGAACCTCAAGCGTAGAAGGATGGATCTGCATCCTTTTTAGTTGATCCTTTTCATTCTATTATGAAATAATTGGTGTTGGCTGCTCTTAAATATCTATTGCAAAGTGAAAAGGTTATTGTCCTTGGATTTGCAACATAAAAAACCACCAACAGGTTCTATTATGTATAATTACTTAAGTTAACTAATCTACTAAAATCAATTAAACAATATAACATCTTCATATAATGCAAATTAATAATAATAAGATCATTTCATAAATGAAACCTAGATACAACTATTATCAAAATGAACCAACATCCACTACACAAGTCACAGGGTATGTGACAATACCAAATATAAAGTAGAATACAATATCCAAAAAAGTCACAATTGAGATAATGATACAAGTATACAACATAAGAAGGATAAGAGAGAGTTTCCAACAATGAAGAAGAAGAAGGTACAACTACAAAACGGATCATAAAAGCATAAAGTCACAAATGTCAGTTCTCAATGGTAATAAGAATCACTACCACCCGACCACATGGAACAAAAATTCCACTCCCACCATGCTCAGGAGATAACAAGAGATCCCACTCGGATAATAGAACCAAAGAAGATAGTGATAACTAAGCAAGGGGATCCTGATAGCTCTCTAACTCAAGGGAAACCAACACATTTAGGAAACCTAGACCACATATAGGAAAGTATCATCATATACGTCTAACCCTTAAGCCTCATCCAGGTAGTCTCTCTAGACCCTGACACTTCAGTGATCATATACGGTATCAATGAATCCTAAACTAGACCAAGCCATTAACTTTGCTAGAAATGTACCTCATAGGGTGGAAAGCATCATCTTATTCTCCATATTATCTTATACAAGTGCTCAAGCATGAGTGAGGTACCATATCTTATTAATTCATTTTAAATCCTTCAATTATGTATTATGTTATCACATGATTAAGAAAACTTACAATAAGTGATCATGGCTGCCACTTGTGGGCCCCAAAACTTGTTGCAATTCACCCCTACTACACAACAAGATAACCTACTCTAATGCTCCAACTAAAAGAATCAAACGAAAGAAAAAAAAAAAACCATGAGGACTTCTCATAAATCATAAATTAAGATAATCGCCAAGGATAATGCTAGAACATAACAAATAACATGTCAGCCTATAGAAGTACCTAAATTGTCCATCCCATACTGGACATCTCAACAGAACAATGCACATTCAAGTATCACATCACATCACAAGAACACATCTCAAAACATACATAATCCACAAGATAAGCATTCAGAATACAAAACCACCGTAACAGTATAAACAAGGTGACCAAGGTAATTAGGACTCAACACAAAATTGGCCGTCACCTTTTTGTGGTTAAATAACATATTGATCGGAGACTCAAAGAATACACAACATAAGCAACATATGTAACACAACAATACAAGAACCAAGAAAGCAATGAAAATAGTTATAAATACTCCACAATATGAACCCAAAGTATTAAAGAGATAAAATAATAAAATAATTCAAGTCTCAGAAGATAAAATCCCTCCTAAGGCATCACTCTACCAATAACGACAATTAACCACAACAAAGGAAAAATAAAACTCAAATTAAAATAACATATCCATATATAAACTATCTTCTGATCAAATGATATAATTAACATTAAGTTGTACCCAAAATTAATTATGAGTTAATTAAAATGTCCATAATCCCCAATCTATTATTATTAACTTAGGATATTATAAATATATTCCAAATCCCTTTCTCATAATCGAACTCTTAAATTTAAATATAAATTCAATTTTAATAGTAATATATAATCCTAAATATTATACTTAATTAAACAAAATATTAATCAAATATAATTTAAAAATAAAACATTTATCAAAAATAATATAAATTAATTTTTAAATCAAATAATATAAATTAATCTACATTAACAATCAATAAATATTAACTATAAACATTTATAAATAAACTAATATGAGAACAAATTTTAAATTAATTAATCTAATCAAATTTTAATTAATAATAAATAAGATAGACAAAACACATTTTCAACTTAACCTTTATTTAAAATAAATAATAAAAGTAAATCTTAGTAATGGGGTTATGCTGCCCCCACTCTGATTTTTTTTTTGCTTTTTTTGCTTTTATTGCTTTTTATTTTTCTTTCTTTAAATTAAATAAAGATAATCATTTTTTTATTTGTTTTTTTTTAGAAATAAATATTATCTTTTTTTATATTAATTTATTTATTTTAAAATAAATAAATAATATTAATACAACCCTTCTTTTTTTTAATGCCTTTAAAAGGTACCAATTATCATATATTCAAAAAAATATTTGTTTTCTTTTTAATTCAATAAAGAGGTCATTTCTATATATAAATATATAACAAATATTTATTTACTGTATTGATTTATTATTATTAATTTTTATAACAAAAGGAACATTTCAACAAGATGAAAAATATAATTATTTTATTTTAAATCTAAGAAACAAATTAATTTATTTCCTAGAACATATATTGTTAACCAAATATTCTAAAACAATTTCTATCAATTTTGTATGGTTTAATGCCAAGGGTTTTAACAAAGTTTTTTAATCAAACCCTAATTGAATCAATTTCAAGTTTTCTAACGTTTGCCTAAATTTTCTCAAAGAGAGCCTAGGATTTTAAGAGATTCTCCTAATCATAGTTTCCTCTAAATTGAACACTGAGGTTACAGATTTGACATACAAACAAGAAAACATGTCCATAAAATTATACCAATAACTATATTCTAAGATTGACAAACATGAAGTAGACAAGAAATTTCACAAAAGGGATTTTAGTATCTCAGATGCATAGACGACGAGGATTTGAGTACTATAATCGAAGATTCAAACCCTACCTCAAACAACCAGTTGACAGAAGCCATAAAGAACAATCCAAAACCTTGAAAATCATAAGCTTTCTTAATATCCTTCAATCTAAATAAGGAGCCATAAACCTCTAAAAATTTGTGCAACCTGTGTGTGTCATAATGAGCAAAAGAAACCTGATCAAGAAAACCTACTCAACCTAGGGTTTCCAAAGCTCATGCAACCCTGAAAGCAAACTCAAATGAAAACTCAAATAAAAAATAAATTAAGAAAAAAAAAAAAAAAAACTCAACTTAAAATTGAGTAAAAAAATTTAATTTATTTAATAATTGATAATTACAAGCACTTTTCCAATTTAGCCAATTAAATAAACTTTTTACTTTAAATTTATATTTTAATTTTAATAAAGGAATGTGTGACTTTAATTGCATAATATGATTTAATTAGAAAATAATATTTTTAGCATATTAATAATATGCAAATTGATAATAAAATATCCATTCATTAATTATACTTTTAAATCTCCCTTTTGGATTTTGGTTTTAATAATTAGTTAAATCCTCTATTCTCAAAATTAGACTTTCTAATTAAGTCTTTTTAATTAACATGTGTATTTAATTAATTTTCATTAATTATCTAACATAATATTTAATATTTACAAATTTAATAAGATTTAATTATTAATTACATAATTAATCGAATAAATCACTCAACCAACTAACATAGAAATCACATCAATCACATGAGTAGACAACATGACGACAAAACTGACTGAAACCAAAAATACCACAAATAAGCACAAAAGGGAAGGTTCACAAATGACGTCACCTTGATGAATTTTGAAGGTAGGAAATAATAAACTTGTCCACTATTTCAGGAAAATGATGGCTTAAGTTGGGATTTAGACCTACCTTTTATCTCTGCTCTCTTACCACTGAGATACTGCGATAGGGCATGCTCATCTTGACAATTCAGGAAAGTTGATGCCCGATACCTACATCACAAAGTCAAGCATGTACATAATGTATATATAACAGACAATGATAGAGAACAGTCGAACGTGTGGATCTCACAATGCAAGTAACTATGTCTCCGTCCTCCACCACATCCCACACATCATACAGAAATGTAAGATAAACATGCCACACAGTAATGTAAACGATATATCCAAACTATACACATGCAAGTATGTGGTGAGTAAAATCATCCTAACATGTGCATTATCATCATGAAAGTAACCAAAAAAATTATGGGTGGGCACTACAGAGCATACCTCTGAGATACTAAAAGCCATCTTTTGGAAAAGGTTTTGTGAATATATCTTCTATTTTCTCCTTTGTACTAATGTACTCTAATCTGACTTCCTTTTCTACAACCTTGTCTCTCAAAAAGTGATACTTAATTGATATATGTTTAGTCTTTGAATGCATAACAAGATTCCTTGACATATTCATAGTTCTTATATTATCACAATGTATAAACACTAGCTCTTCAAAGGTTATCCCAATATCCTTCAACATCTATGTTATGCCCTGCATCCCCGTCCCTACATTTTATGTGCAAAATGTTGGGTTCCCCTTTTTTTTCCCCACTTTTGCTTTTGGTTCTTGCCTTGTCTTTTTCCTTTGTTTCTTTCTCTTCTCTGAATTTTCTTTCCTATGTTGATTGTTCTACTTTGTGTTCTTCTCTTGTGTCTCCGAGACCCGGTCCCAGTGTTGGTCATTCTCTCATGAGGCCGGATTCCAGCCTCTGGGATTCTTTGCCACGACATCTTCTTTTCATAAGAAGGTATGGTCACACGGAATCCCTGGGCTCAGAGTCTAGAGGTCAGATTGTTCCAGAGTTTGCAGAAGAAAAGGTAACTTTCTTTTACCCTGACTATATATAGAAATTACTTTTCATTTTCACAATTACTGCGATTAAAACACTTAACCAATTTGAGTGATTTCAGAGCGATTTTACAGCAATTTAGCGAGAATCTAGTGCGAACTATTCTGAACAATTATGGGTAGTTTGTGGTGGTAAGTGGTGACCGTTTGATGTAGGGGCTATTACAGAGCATTCACGGCATGAGCTCCTTTCCTTTCCCTTCTTCATTTTTAGGTTGGTGTCTTCTTTCCTCTATGTTTTCCTTTTTTTTTTTGGTTTTTTTCTAGTTTTTGTGTTGTCTCATGTTTCTATTTTGTGTTACGTTTCTTTCTGGTTTGCCGCTCATTGGTGGGTCAGCTCTACCAGAGGGTTGTCCGCCTTCTGTGTAGATGTAGGATAATGTAAAAGTTGTAGATGTTTGTACATTTTTTAGTTTTGTAAATAGCTACTCTATGTTCTGTACATATGTATATTCAGTATATATTATTGTATATCCCTCTACTTGTCATGTATATATCCTTTAGCTCTGCTTAGATTAGGTGTATATTCTATGTATAGTTGTTTGTTAGTTTGGTAGTTTGTCGAGCTCGCCATGCTACATTTTTTTCCTATTCCTAATTTGTGAGCTCGCTCTGGGTAGAATACCGCCTAGTTAAAACTTGAATCTTAGCTGGTCTCAATCAGGTGGTTTTCTCTCTCCTCTATAAACCAGTTTGTCCTTCATTTATGTCCCATACGTGCATTTGAATTTGTCCAAGTGGCTTTCACTCTTCATGCATTCAGATAGTTGGCTCTACCATCATCACCATAACTTGCATTTATTGCATAGCCATGTGGCATCCACATAGGTCTGACGGCTCACTTTTTGCGCACACCTTCCAATGGTTAGTTTTCTGGACCTTGGATCTTTAGTCTTCACCAGCCCACACCTTACTTTTATCAAGTATGCGAACATCCCTAGGCCCGAATATTGGTTGAATCTTAGTATTGCATTGTATATACTTGTTTGGATTTTTGACCTAAACTAACTTTTCAGGAAAAGGAATGCTGTGATGATGAGATCTCCAGACCCTAAAATAATATTTATTTATCTATTCTAACGGTCGCGTTACCTTGCAAGTTTCTAGAATGACATACTTTCATCATGTCTGCAGCTTCCACATCTTCACCACCCGAGAGTCCAGAGCTTCCTTCTACAGTGGTTACCAGAGTAGCTGTTAGGTCCAAAATAGAGAAAGCTCCAGAGAAACTTCCCCTGAGCATGAAATATGTAAAGGAAGACATTATTATGGGCTTAAAGATTGAGTCCAAAGATAAATTCATTACCGACACCATCATTGGGACATGGCCCAAGATGCAGGCCTTGGTGAAAATGATGTACATTCAGCGGCAGGCCGGCGATCCATTGGCCATTAAAATCAAGAATTCTGGGATTCTTAAGGCATCTTGTTTCCCATGCTTGGTGTAGTCACCAAAAATTATTCTTACACTTACAACACACTACAATACATCCATCTGGGCCATTATGCTCGTAGCCCTAGAGCCAACTGGGTATCCCACCACTATGGTGTCTCTCGACACCACAAATTTTATGATGGGCTTGGGGATTCCTCAATTTGACAGGCCAGCTGTAGTTACCAGATCAGATGCCTTAGCATAGTTTAAGCAATTAGAGGAAGTGGCCCGTATATATATGAATAATCATTGGCTCAAGACCCCAAAGAGGGATCCCAAGAGGATGAAGCTAGAAATTCCCTGGTCCAAATTCAAAGTAAGCATCCAGATGGGGATGATAGCATTATGTCAGGTCTTCGAGAAACCACAGGCCCAAGAATTCTCCAGGTGGATGTATTACTTCTCGCTTGGTATCAGCATGGGTGGGGAGTATTTTTACTGGGCCACTATAATTTCAAACCACGTGGATTCCCAATTCCTTCAGATGGTCCAAAAGAAGAAGTTTTATATGAATTCCTATGTTCTTTGGGCCCTGACACAACAATGACCCCGCACCAATGGGTTACTCATAGAAGGTGTGCTTGGGATAGCTCCCAGCCAGAAGACCCCTTGTGATCATTTCCCACAAATATAGTGGGAGGCCAGTTTCCCTAGTTTTTGTCAGGTAAATGACGCCTTCATTTACTAAAACCTACTCACACCCACCTGGGATGCAGGATACCGCCTATCTACAAAGGTGATGAATTTGGTCCAGAGTTATGGCCATTATTATATACAATTTTAACAGCATACATACATAAGGGTAACTAACTTATCTGGGAAACCCTACTTGTTGCCCAAACATTATGGGGACAAGATAATTCTCCTGGAGTATTGCAGGCAAATCCTGGATTTGCACTCATTTTTTTTCCTGAAGAAGGTGACAAACATCCCATTCCTAATAACTTGTGGGAATTATTCATGTAGTCTTGCCACCACCAAGGAAGCAGACAATGAGCATATAATCTATAACTTGGTAGAATTCTACTTGGCACGAAAGTATTTTGATCCGCATGGCAAAATTGCATCAGCACTTCCCTGGGCATCAGGGCCCCACCAATACCACATGGAAGACTTCTGGGAAGATTGCCAGGATGACATGGAACTCTGGAGCTGGCATTATATCCAGATGACCATGGGAATGATGGAAAGGTTAAAGATCCAGAGATTTCTAGATTATTTCTCAGACTCCAGATCCACAATAGATCCCTAGTACAAAGAAAAGGGGATTGATAAGTTGGCCCTCCCACCAGTGGACTACGATGCCAAGGAGGGGCCCATCATTGAAGAGTTCACCCGCAATGTGGTCGAACGCAACCATGTCTTCTTTAAGAAGGTGTGCCCTGGGAGTGTCCACCAGGCTGCCTAGCTGGTACCAAAGTTAACCCTGGGAGCTGGAACTTCCTCGCTGAGAGAAGATAGGGGAAAAGGAATAATGTAGAATCCAACTAAGAAAGAGGTCCCAATAAAGGAGAAACTGCAACAATCACTGGAAGCCTCCCATCAAATGAAAGATAGATTGATCATGTGGCTAGCAACTCTGGTGCTCATGACCGGACCAATTCATCCTCCCTCCTCCCCTTCACTAGCGGCCTTAATGTTTAAGGCAACGGGGGTGGATACAGAAGAAAAAGTAGTACTAAGGGATGCAGGGCCACCCATAGTCACTAGGAGAAAAAAGAGGCTTAACCAAAAGCCCAAGGCAGAGACAGAGCTGGGAATGCCCCAGATCCTGCAAGTTGAGATCCTTTCCTCTGACTCTCTGGAGCCAGAGAAGGAACTAGAATCTACTGATGTCCTGGCCAATCCTCTCCCATAGGATTAATTTGATGATGTATTTAGAAATGATGAGTTCAAGAATTACATGGGGACATTGAGCAGACAAAGGCTAAAATCCTGAAACAAGAGGAGGCTCTGAAACAAGAACCTACCCAGGAATATGAGGAGCAGACAGAGGAAGAGAAATAAATAGAACAAGAGATTGCCTCTAAGGTTCCAGAGATACAGGACACAGGAGTGGACCAACAAAAGTAAAGTGAACAAATGGCATCCGCTGGGGGAACTAGACCTTCAGGAGAAACCGTAACCTTAGCCACCATGTTCCAAGTGCCACTCCCAAAGATTACATTTGGGGAGGTAATCACTGTGGCTCAAACACTAAATCTTTCCCCGATACCTCCTCCATTATCGAAAGATGTACTTATGGAAGAGGACACCCCAGGGATGGAGGCTAAGGAGGAAAAACAACAGATAGAGGAAGAGACCCTTGGGGTGACCGATGAGGACCCAGATATAGCCAAAGATATAGATGACAGGGCAAAAGAAACAAATATCACCAGGGAAAATTTTTCTGACAAATCAAAAGATACAGGGAAGGAGCTGGGCGAGACCCGTACCACTGAAGAGGAACAACAACAAGATATCGGGGAAGAACCAAAGGAACAAACTTTGGCTAATAAGCCACCCCTGCCACCATAGTGGTTAATAGAAACCAAGAAAAGGAAGGCCCCACCGAATCCTAGAGCTCATCTCTCCCTGGCCAAGATGATGGCTCAGGCCCAGGACCTTCCAAAGGCCAAGAAAGCCTAGATGGTTCATACTCTTTGAACTGGGCCGGGTGGAGAAATATTTGTAGTGGTAGCAACACCTCCCCCAAATGCTAATGAAGCAACCACCGAGGCTGGGGATTATAATATCATGGAGATATCACTAGAAAAGAGAGGAAAACAGGGTGAGGTAGACTTGTTAAAAGAAGCGGCTAAGGCAGTAGAGGCCCATTATATAAAAGAGGCCCAAAGGCTCAAGGCAAAAAGGAGAAAACTGCAAACCTCATGGGGTTGCTAACTGAGTTGGCCTAGCCTATCAATGTTATTCCTATGGAGGCATCCACATCTAATGCACCACTACCATAGAGTGACATAGATTCATTGTGGGCTATGGGGAAAATCCCAGGCAGTCGATGAATGGGTTGCCCTACAAGTGGGAAATGTTTGGCATTTCCTGATATCCACCCTCCTAGATCTATATGCGACCTGACACATCTTGCATCAAGCTAAAACCACTATCAACATATGGGAGGGTGAAATTGAAAATTATGAGGCATGGAAAGTTGAGTTCGAAGAACTTATTGGCCTTGGAGAAGAAGTTGTCTCTGAGTCCAGAATTTTGGGAGAGGAGCCCTTCGATTTTGTGAGAACCCAACACTCTAGAATTGACCTCACATTGGGGGTAATCAAGAAAATTTTGGGGACTCTATTGGATAAAGTTAATACATTGCTATATTCTTTCAACTTATATAAGTCTTTTGTTACAAAGGTCTCCGGAGCTGACCCATTCAGCACTGATACTTGCACACCAGAGGAGTACATCCTGGGGAAGTTTGATGAGCTGATGGAATCAAGGTATCAATCCCTAGAGGGATTAGATGGCACCTAAATGACAATAATAACTCGTATGGTACTCAACGGTCATGATGAAACAAAAATGTCTGATGAATTCAAGGGAAATGTTCTGGACCTGGGGGATCATATTAAGGTGGCTAAGTACTGGCGGGCTGGCCTCAAAGAAGTTGATGAAGATGGAATCTCCCATCTCCTCTAGAATTTCAATGACAATAAGCAACAATGAAGATTCTTTGGGGGCCAGAGAAAAACCCAATTATTTTTGGTATCCTTTATTCTTTTAGAACGTAAGTTCGCAGATCCTGGAGTTCTGGATCCCATATTTTGTATTCTTTCAGTGACCTGTGTCCCGGTCCCCAAGGCCGACCGGTCACTTTGAAGTAGTTAATAAAGGTTGTTGAAGGTTGTCAGAGGGTAGATAGATACATCAAGGCATGTCAGATTGACAAGAGGCTTCCTGATAGATGATCTTCTTGAGGGGTCGCTTCAGATGTACACCTGGCACATTGGAGATAGGGCGCTGCATTTCCCATTTATGAGGCATGTAGCCTCGATCCCCGGGGGATTAGTTTTCTTCTATCTTCTTCTCATCTCTCTTTTTGAGGCTAATTCTTCCATTCCACCTCTCATCTTTTCTTCTGACATGACAGGCCTATCCTGTCTCTAGGCCTTTTGTAGAGTGGCGCAGGTAGTACCGGCCATCGGATAATATATTCTATTGTATAGTGTAACATAAGTTAGGGTTAGGGTTAGGTGTAAATGTATATAAATAATAAGGCCATCCCCATTCCAAGGGTTGGAAAAATTGATGATTTTACAGTCCATAGCAATAAAAAAGTAGTATTTTCATTTCTCAGCTGCAGAGCTCAATGCTCCCTAGTCTTTAAGATTTCATTAGTTAGATGCTCCCTTGGAGCCACCATTGTACCATGCATCAGTGCTCAATGGAAGGAATGTTAATGAAGAAGAGAGAGTTCTTGCAATGATGTTTTTGGCACTTGGTCTTCTAAGTTAATGGTATTTTATGTTTAATGTTCTTCATTTCTTCTGCTCTGATACTTTAAGTAGATTAACGATCTCCTTTCCCTTGCTACCAATAAAATATGAACTGATGGTTGTGTATTTATTTGGTATTTAGTGTAGTATATTATAGAATTATTGATGTATTGAATGTTTAAATATAACTATAGGTAGATGGAATACTTCTAACCCTACAGGATCTTTTTCAATTGATTTGTTAAGTATAAGAATGCTTGGAGAAACCTCACCTTTCTGAATCCCCAGAGAGAACGAGTTGAAGAAACTAGCTCTCCCCCTGAAAAATAGTCACATCTCTCAACTAAGCCCCACACCATCAAGACCCCATCCTCAGGTGCTATAAGGCATAGGGAATCCCATTTCCCTAGATAACCTTTATAGGTGAATTTGGCTGGTACCCGATGACAACTTACATCTGCTGGTAGACCCGGTCACCTAAGTCCCGTCAACAATCTACTTCATCCAAACAATTTGTGCACAATTTATAATAGCAGCCACATACTCTGACTCATCAATAGATTGAGCTATATAATACTTCTTTTTACTCTGTTGGTACTCCAAAAGTTAGAACAAATTTGGAGTGACCATGTTAAAAATTTTCAGACAAGCAAAGTCAGTACCCTTGAAAAAAATTGTGAGAAGGCTCAGTTAGAATGCCTTGAAAAGGTGTCCGGATGATTTTTATGAGATACAA